>UZAE01012055.1:36104-72394 GCA_900617975.1 Rodentolepis nana
TGAGGGTGAGGGTGGGGGTGGGGGGTGGGGTGGGGTAAAATCCATCAATACTCATTTGTTTTGTTTATAAACTCGTAAGAGTAGAAAATTACTGAAAAACGAAGACGAGGGTAAGCATCTGCTTATTAGACACGCATTTAAGGTGCAAATAAAACAATTAAATTATTTCGTCAAGTCATTAAATGTTTGAAATGCTTTGAATGGTAGAGTTACAAATGACCTTCACTTTATGGGATGGTGACCTGTAAATCACTTTTATTCTCTTTTCACTACTTTTTCAATATAGCTAACTGACGGAAAGTGAAATTCCATCGCCTTTCAAAGTTAAAGGTATTGAGAGTTGGGTTGGGAAAGATAACTTTTATTTTCCCAAGTAATATACAAGGTGTCAATTTTCTTTATGATTACGAAAATAATTAATAACCTTACTTGCTATTTATATCCGCTAACTTTCATCTTTGTAATGTCGAAAATTTTTACTAACAAATAGTAGTTGGTGCAGCGAGAAAATGCACTTACTATCTTGTGGCGAATGGACCTGTTATAAAGAGAATGTTAAAATGAAAGCGTTTGGCCTAATAGCATACTCCACTCTATTGGCACTTCCGAAAAAAATGCAAAATCTTGATCAGTTAATAAAACCGTTAAACGTGCTATTTACTTGAAAGCAGAGATAAGATATTCCATTCGTAATCAAATTTGACAACAAAGTCCTTAATTATGTACAACTTGGACGATGACTAACTGCACTTAGGAATAGTAAAGTCAAGTAATTTGATAAGTGCGTCGGTGAGCATTCCCGAGACACACGATTTCTATAACAGCTATTCATTAATACCCGGTAGGAAGGCCAGTAAGGTGTATAAGAAAAGGTCTCCATTAGAGACGATAATTCAACTGGCAACCTAAAAGAACGATACGGATAAAATTTTTATAAGCTTAGAAACAATGGTGGAGAATTGGAGAACTTATTATTAGATATTATAATTTAAATATACTTCCATAAATAGTGGCAAAATTTTTATTTCATTTCTTAAAAATTATATTATTTGATATAACTACTCAAGAATCTTTTAGTAATCTAACTTTATTCTTATTGTTCCTTTAATCCAGCCCCCCCCCCACCCCGTCAGCTCCCCCCTCCTTCTAACCATTAATTACTGTTCTATTTAGTTTAATACTGATTCATATGTTTTAATAAGTTTATAAGGCATAATTTATTAACCTTTTAATGGGACGCATTGTTTTAATTCATGTAGTAAAACAACTTTTTTGAAGTTTTATGAAACTATTTGAGTTTTATTCAAGTAGCCTTAAAAGGAAAAGTATGACAATAATATAGACGCAATCGGAAGTTCACTTAAACGTATGCAATTAAAAAATATTGACAAAAATTCTCAAACCTGGAAATCCAGAATTTGGTGCAGTTCCCATTCCATCATCTAAGAGAGTTAAAATTTTTCGAATGATATGAAAAATCATTAACGAAGTCGAATGGTGCAGTAATTAAAATTTGCAGACGGTTTTCATTATTATTTTTTTTATTTTTTTTTCTAATATTTAAGAGAACGCAATATTTAAATAGATGTGATAAGAACAATCTGGATACTAAGTTATTTAGTGACTAGGTA
This sequence comes from Rodentolepis nana, assembly GCA_900617975.1. Taxonomy (NCBI): domain Eukaryota; kingdom Metazoa; phylum Platyhelminthes; class Cestoda; order Cyclophyllidea; family Hymenolepididae; genus Rodentolepis; species Rodentolepis nana. The sequence continues at coordinate 37,736 of UZAE01012055.1, forward strand.
ATTTCTAAATAAATGCTTCTTCCTTTAACTTACTGAAGGTATTTTGGAAAATATCAAAATCGAGCAATTAAGTCATTTAAAATATCACATAAAGGATGCTTTCAAATCTTTATGAATAAACCCACGATAAAAAGGTGGAATTTACTTCAGTTCGATATTACCGATTTAACTTTCATTCACTTTACAGTAATCGTCCACAAACAAGTTCAATTCTTTTACTATAACCACCCAGATTTTCGCGCCAACGAAGTATAATTTCTAATATATACTGAAGTTTCAAAAGCCGGAAGATTTACTTAAAATGATTTTCATTGATTTACAAGAGACATGGGAAGATTTTATTCAATTTTTCAATATTTCACGTATTTTTCATTACCACTCTCTTTATTATTAAAAGTGCTTGATTGTAATATTTACAATTGCCGAATGTTAGGTCACTTAAAACGAAACTTTGACCAAGTCACATTAAAGGAAGGAAGAGACATAATAAAATAGGTGGAAAAAATGGGGAGACAGAAATGTTTTCGGGCATCACAGCTTAGCGATGCAACCCGATAAAGCTTATATTCGATTTATCACAACTCCGCTTCAAACTCGAGAAGATGTTACTGCGTTTTTTTATTATAGTTAATTTTAATCCAAAAATATAATTTTTTATAGATTTGAAACACTATTCTTAAGCATTACGTATAATCTATGCGATATTCAAGTATTAATAACAAATCGAAATAATGGTCTTCTTTTAATAATTTTAAAACAATGAACCCAGATATTTATTGGCTGAATTTTATTTAGCCATTTAATGCTGTTCAGCTTAAATTATAAACTAAAGATTGTATATAAAGGATAGGTAGGATCAATGATCTTTGTCGAACAAATAAAAGATAAAAGAGGGATTAATTTAAAATAGGTTAAAATCAGGTTATTAATAGCACATGAACAAGATAGTTGATTTGTCTGCCAGAAACATGTCATAATTAAATCTCAGCTTTTGTTAATCGCGATATTACTAGAAGGTACCAACTAAGTTAATATTTTATTATAAGAACTTCATTTGATTTTAACCCGCAATACTTATTAAATACAGCATGAAATGGAAGAAGTGGCCTACTGATAATGCATTGCAAAAGAACTGTAATTACATTGAGAATGAAGATTTTTCATTTAAGTTTATCCTTCTATAATTATTTAAATAATGTTAATGTTCCATTCGTATTAGTCAAAAAAGCGAAATTCATTATGCGTCCCCAAAAAATGAGGCATTCAATTTATTCATACCTGAAATACATACCAAAATATCATAGGTTAACACATGATATTTGTTTAGTTTGACGGATGAAAATTATTCGAGAGTACCAAAGAGACTTTGCAGATGGAAACGAAACGTTTCACAATTGTTTTAAGGTTATTAGAAATTTGCAATTTTTAACTCCGAGAAGTTCTCTGAAAAATAGCATGTAAACTCGGTTAAATTACTTCTCAACGTAAAGCAACACGGAAAGATTAGATATTGGTAATTACTACTTTATAGACAACTTAATGATGATACTTGTATTAAAGTTTTATGGTCATTAACTCTGCGGTAATTGGGTGATAAAATTCCAGGGGGTGTTTTTTGGTTAGCCAGGCAAACAAATGGACTTGAGGTGATTAAATGTGAATTGGAAGTGGTGAATTGGGAATCAAATCAGATAAAGGTTATTAATTGGTTTGAACTTTCTCTCACACCTTTATTCAGATGCGTAGACGATGTGACTCACCACAAAATGCATAAATCAGAGCAAATAACAATTATGTGCCTCTGGGAAGTTAATATACAAGTTGATAAGCCAGTAGGATACTACTTTTGTGGGGTTAGTTTGATTTTAATGAAACACAACTGTTTATAAAGGTGTGGCATTGACTGTTGACAGTATTTGAATGAAATTATTGACTAGTATGTGTTTATTTAAGCCTCGAAATTTATAACACCACTGAGCCATAGCATGGGGTACAGATGTATGCTTCAATGAATTCTAAGGGGGAATACAAGTGACAGAATATGTGATATTTAACATGAAAATTCAGGTGAAGTCAATCTTAATAAATGTTAAAGAGGCTACGAAACTAGCAGGAGTTATCCCACTATCAAAGCACATATGTTTAAGTCAGATAAGTAGAAACGAGATCCAAATGATTTGGTATTCGAAGTGCCGTGATTATAAAACATTAATTTTAAGACTTTACTGAAAGCGGATAAAAATGCAAATAATCAAATTTCTTGAGATCTGGTAACAAGGAAGCTCTCCATTTTCTTTTCTTTTATTCTTTTTTCGACATTATTTTCTCAAAACTGGTTAATTTTCACCCATAATGAAATTTATGGTTTTAATTTTTACATTTTCCATATTTTAAAGAATTTATCTTTGAACTAGTAATTATTATCCAATTATGCGTCGAATCGAAATTGCTGACATAGTCCATTATGAAAAATTGCCCAGGCAGAAACATTTAGATAATTGGATAGAGGAATAATCTTCAAATGTCATCAACAAAAACATAATAAATAAGTAAATCATTCTGTAGATTTTAGAAAAGCAATGAAATTGTTAATTAATAATGCAATTGTCATCAACATTTGTTAACTTGGAATGATACGATAATATTATTTCACCAAACAATTACTGCAAAAGAAGCTTTTAATAAGTTTGGTACAAAATCTTTTGCTATGATTTCAATTAGCGGATATTCTTTCCATAATCTCTTAATAATTAAAGAAAATAATAGGAAAGAATTGTTATATAGTTCAGCACATAACAGAGAGTATGCAAAAATAATATTATATATATATATATATATATATATATATATAATAGACTAATGTACTAAATTTGCACAATTTTTAGTTCATTCAGTTTCATTTATAATAAATTTTGATTACAAACTTTATTAAAATAGCGATAATCTTAATGAGGGACATATTGAATCACTTAAAGGACGAATTATCTAATCTCACCTTTGCATTTCTTCGAAGGACACAACTCGACACATTTCTATTTCAATGATTGACACCTTACATATTTACAATCAGAGACAAGAGTAACAAATTGGCGATGAGTCATCATTAAGTGATAGAGGGAACTAAATTCAATCGGGAAAGGATTTCTGATTCCATTGCACCGATTTTTCGTGCCATAAAGGAATCAGAAATTGACATTTAAAGGTGATCGGTGATGGAAAAAGTAGCGGCGGTGGTGCTATTTACACTAGTTCCGCGAGGGGAGGTATAAAGAAAGGTGGTTGAGAGGAAATGGTTTGAGAGAAAAAATGGGAGAGTGATTAATGGCACCCATTCTCTTCTACTACTGTTCCGCAGTAGAAACGAGGGTGTTATAAGCTTTATCTATAACTATCATGAAAGCCAATATATGTCTGTTAGCGTGATGTGTGAGGTGAAATGGGAGAGTAGAGGGCATACTACCCTTCAAAGTACACACTTAATTTTATTCAAAACTCTCACTAACTGCGTGATCATAGGGAGTATATTAAAAGTTGGTAGTCAAGATATTTTTAATTATTAGTTAGCTAATTACTCTTAAATTTCAGGAATTCTAGATTATGCCTAAGAGGAGTTGAGATAGTAGCAGTGCAATTCAACGAAGCAGAGGTAAGAATTTTATGAAGATAATCTTCGGCAACAAACATTGTTAGTTAGAGTTGTAAAAACAACAAAATATTGCAAAAAAATACTATTTTCGCTTAAAATCTCCATGTACACTATCTAATCAATTCACTACTCTGGCTTCTTGTATAAATTAATTGCAAACTCTATCCAGCTCTGTCTGAATTTGCCCCAGGGCTATAACAGTGCAGATAATTGATCCTACAAATTGACATAAGTTATTCTCTTTCAAAGGCATATTCAACTACAATGCAATGCATATGAAAGAACCCAAGTCTTAAGAATCTTAAAGGCCATCAGGCGTAGGTCACAATAGGAGGCATACTGCAAACTTATTTTCAAAATTGGAGCCTCCAGTTTCCTTACTTTGCTATTCAAATATTGTCTTTGATATAATATTTAATGCAATTTATTTGACAAGCAAATTTAATCAAGTCATCGTTTTTAAGCAAAATATAATATCACCTGTTTGTCTTAGATGTATTGATTTTAAGAGTCAGGTCAAAGTTGTTCTTTTTAGAAAAGGAAATTTTATTACAATTCATACCACCAACTTCCCTACTGGGTGATGCGAATTAATTTAACTATCACGTTAATTCCCGGGTTTAATTATAACTGCGTAGAATTGAAATGAATTAAAGGAAGTCGACAAAAATGGAAATTTTTTCCTATACAGTGAGTTGATTTGGGAAACAATTAAAAACGTCCAGAACTTGACACGATTAAAACTGTTGAAACATTTAAGCTAAAACAAATGTCTGCATACAACTGTTCAATATATAGTTATTATTAAAACTTTTCTGATCTTTTGCCGAAATATTTCGTAATACTCGAATATGGCTCTCCTTAGCCATTTTCAATAAAATTTAAACATTTCTGAATAATCTGTTTGCTATTAATACCAATAATCCACTTCGTTATAGTCTTAAAAAAGTACATGGAAGCGTTCTGGGACATTTATACTTGCAATAAATACTTCTCATGAACTGTTTTCCAAAGATCTGAGCATAAAAGGAATGACAGCTATAAATTCCGGAATTATTTTGCGCTTAAATGAAGAACGAATGAAATGTTGTTGCTGTCAGTTAGAAATTTGAAGATAAGCCATTGAGATAGTATGACTGATCGCTGTCGTTATTTAAGTAATTCATTGGCAAACTTTCACACACTCAAGATTAAAACTTGCAATTTGATAGGTCGAAAATACTTTGGTTTCCAGAACAAAGCTACATCAGATCACTTTTGATTGCCTAACTCCAAACCCTCCTTCTATGTTCCAGCTCTCCCCTTCTCTTACTAAACGAATTTATTTCCCCAGGCAAATAATGATAGATTAAAATCATAGCTATCAGTTATTTGACAGCTAATTCAACTACTCCCCCCCCATTCAACAAAAAATTATAATGAGCAAAAGTACCTACAATGCTCATATATTTTTATAGAAATCGTAAATTTTTGTGTGTAAAAGAATCGTGAGTAAATGAGATGCAACGTTAGATTTAGAATTTCTGCTCTAAATTGTCAGATTGTCATAAGGAGCTCCAACTATGAGGAATGTTGGTGTTCATGAAATGAATTGTCTTCAATCCGAGGTCATTTTATCATTCAAGTAATATATTAAAGGTAAAACCTAGAAAAAATTTAAATACAAATCGGTAGTTCTCCTTTAATCTTTAAAAAGAAATCTTCGAATTCCAAGTTGAACAAATGCCTCGCTAGTGCAAAATGCAGAAAGCTTCAGTTGAATAATAGCATGACAAATATAGGATTTTGTATTTGTACTTTTTCAAAATAATCAACATTGATTAATCTCTTAAGTTGGAGGGCACTTTTGCCTAAAGAAAAACTAAACATGCAGCATAAAGGCGCAAGATTTACGGTGAAATCTAAATAGCGGGTACATACTTAAGAACCGGATAAATAAGACGCCGATCTTCTGACAGTCTCAATTCGATTTGAAAAACGTGTAACCAACTTCGGTTATTCTGACTAGTGTCCTCTAATCAGATCTCCTTGTTTAATTACTGATTCTCAACAATTATTTTACACCAAGATTGAGTCATTGTGATAATAGTTCAATCCCCAGCACGAATACTAATGGAAATAGCCTAATTCGAAACATTTTTGAGAATTTCGTTAATTTCCCCACATTTGATCATTCTCTCAAGTACACTTAACCATATTCCATCATTTGGTCCATATTTCAATCGGAACGTTCACGGAATGTGGCTATTACTCAGGGCAATGCACAAATATATATTCAGTAGATTAAGAGAAAGTCAATTCATTGCAAAAGGGGAAGGGTTTGAAAAATATGAGTGAAAGTATCATCATTTTACCCCTAGATTGCGATAAATGTTTATCTCAAATGTTCGGTGCCTATTGATTCGTACTAATTACTCAAGAAGGAAATTCTTGTCACTTCAAGCTATCTGTTCCTTATATAGATGAGCAATTGACTTGTTCTCACAGGGTATCCTGCACCTTTGAGTCATAAAGCAAGGAAGATAAGTTGCAAACTTTGAGGTGACAAGGCCTCATGAGCCGTTTTGTGATCAAACGCACAGCCATTTTATTTTACAAAATTCTTATAAACGCGCCTGAAATAGTGATCAACTTGCACTCTCACAAATCCGTGCATAACCAGAAATGTGAGTAGCCAACTGCTTAAATCACTTATGATCAGCAAAAAGGCGATAAAATGTGTTCATTTTAAAAAAAGCTGACCAAATTACTTTTTCTCCAAAATTACCAATTTTTATGCTCTTTTGAAGCTCAGTTTTATTGAAACGGAAATTTATTTTACGCTTTACGAAAATTATGATTGCTATTCTATGTGAAAACAGAATCCTTTCTGTCGTATTTTATTCCTCTATTCCTTTTGTAATTTTTATTGTCGAAAATATGCATTTATGAGGTAGGTATTTTACACCACCGTATTGTTGGTTAACAACTTAAAAACAACACGCCCTGACCACATGCTTGCTTGACAAAAGAACTAATTCCCAGAAAGGACAAATTATTGTCATCACGTGTTCTTCAAAGACAGTTGGTACAGCGGTACCTACTTGTTGCTTTAAGCAGCTAATATTGTAAGTTTCCTACTTCTGGATTTTTTGATATATAAACCTAGTAAATACGGTTTCAAATATCGCTTCATAGCTCGAAAATTTACCGGAGGGAGACGCCCTACCTCACACTCAATAAAACGTGCCGGATTTCCGTTTATTATGTTTGTGAAATGCGAGATCAAAAGTATGTGCACGTAACAACAAAGCCCTTTGCTACCAATAATCGATACTTCATATATTTTGCCCTTTATAGACTCAAAAGCAAGGTTGCAATCTGATGAAATCTTCTCAAACTATCTTAAAAATATGCGGCATTAATCGGCATCGGAGTTAAGTAAGAAGTCTTAATTTTTAAAATATAATTCCCTTAAAATAAGGACTAAGAATTCCCAATTGAAATCATAGCTTTGCAGGACATATCGCCTTAAGGCCGCCTGTTCACCAGGCAACTTATTTATAGAAAATATTTAAAAGCAGATGAATTCCTTTTCCTCAATAATAATTATTTTTTACAAACTATTAACCAAATTAGTCTGAACTTAGATAAAGCTTTATTATACAAGAGATTCATTAAGTTCTTAAAGTAGGAAATTATTTTATGCATAATGGAGCTGAAGGAACGTGACTGTTGCTAGTCTTGAAGCTTCAAAACGACTTTGTTTTCCTACCCTAATCACCTATAGCATCATTTTTGGCATAACATATAATTTAGCCTAATGCTATTTTATCTATTAAATTACTTAAACCCAAGCATGAAATGCCGTCGACTCTGATAGTAATAGAGTCCAATTTATACGTGAAAAATGTGAAGGCATTTCTGGTAAAATTAGCATTTTATACGTAATTCGGCAAGAAATGAAGTCTCATCTTGATTGCAAAACTTGTTGGCACTAGAAGCTGTTGGTATAAAGCAAACATTGAAGATGTTGTCAGTCAAATAATACGCGCCGAATATAAGAATAAAATAACCGTTCGATAAGAATCCACTTCACTTATTTAAAAATAAGATGATTAAATCGGAAATACTGCATTTAAATGATTTTTTGTTACAAATGCACTCATTTAAGTTTCAACAAATGACTTGTTGTCACGCATCGGAATATCTCTAAACCCACTTCAGTCATTTAAGGCGATATTTGTCAAATATGAATGTTAAAGCCTGTTATATATCAATTGCTAATCGGATAATTAAATCTGAATCGATTCCTTTATTGCGTTTTCAGTAAAAGTTGGATCTCATCTTCATCTTGGTCTATCTCATTGAATAAAATATTCCATAAATAACTAATGGAGTTTACGACTTTGGCAATAGTACATTGTAAAAATGGTAAAAATAAGCAGCCTTGAGTTTCAGTTCCAAGGGAAGTTGTCAAGGCAGAAAGCAAAGAAGCTCTCATGGCACGTTGGTCCTTATGCGCCTGCACATGGATGATGACGCATTGTAATGCATAGAAGGATTGGGTGAAATGGAGATAGATGAATATATGACTCAACACAACGCATGGTGAAAACGCAGTTCGCCTTGGTGAAATCATCTACTACGTGGGCGTCCGAGTTTGTGGACGCGGTTAGTGGGCGTATTTGCTGCTTCGCAGCATAGAAGTGGGGGGGGGTGTATTTTGTGTAGCCCCCTCCACTCTCCCCTTCCTGCATGATTCACCCACGCAGGCCTCGATTGACTTACTTTTAGCCACCTGTTTCTACACCGCGGCGTCTTGCATTTACTTACCCATTTTACGCCATTGTATAGACCATTAAATGATGTCATGACAATGCTCTGGTACTATCGGGTTTTAAAACCCCTTTAGGGTCTAAAAATAATTTAGAGAAATATTGCTAGTGGGAAGAAGAATGTCATTGATTCCCTCATTTCTGCACGAATAAATTTAATCTTACACTGCTTGGGTCTCCTAAATCCATTTCCGAAAGTTATTTATCTCAGCTTACGAATTGACAAGATCTAGACTACAGAATCCCACTCTATGCATTTCATTTTTCTAGTGTTTGTATGTTGAGTCGAGATTTTTGCCAGTAAATGGTTCGTGAGGATAGGCAACTAAAAGGGTCAATCCTTGAGCCTTTCGAATTTTTTTCTGCATAATATTTTATGTATTATTTTTAGAGTGTTTAACATTTATAATATTTGGAGAAAAAATTCGCATTTCTACGCTATTTAATGCTCAGCAGCAATGGGCTATTTGTGGGAAAAAAAGGATCTCGTGTGATTCAAGGATTACTAATACACCCTTTTAGGTTAGCTGAAAAGAAATCAAGCGCACCTTGAATTCTTACAAAACCTTCGTGAAGATTATTAAGGAGTCTGGTCTGAATGATGGAAACTGAAACATTTATAAAGACCTGATAGGGAAATAAATTAACCGGATAGTGCTTTGAAAAAGTGTCATTCAATAAACAGTGTTTACTTTCTGGGCCAATAGGCAGATATTTCAAACCTGAATCACTAAATATATAAAAGCTGGGTTATTTTTAACAAATCTGGGGGTGGAGGTGGGGGGTGAGGCAGAGGAGAGTGATGGGAAACTGATATATTATTGATTGTTTTAACAAGCGTACAAAGATACTAATCTGGTCGACAATTTTAAGAGGAATCAAGTGGGGGATATCCGGACAGTGATATTAAATAGTTATAGATAGGGGAAATTAAATTTAACTGAACTAGCCGGACACAACTTTGTACAAAATGAGAAAAATTAAAGGGGAAGGTATTACAATGAATAAGTAGGCAATGTGTTTGTTTATCCTTATAATCTGATTTCCTTTAATTAGATGTAGTAGTCAATATAATTTTCTCACTATAAGAATTTAAAAAACCCCCCAGGAAGCTCCAAAAACCGCAAACACTCTCGCAGATACAGTGGGAGGGGGATTACTCTAGGGTAATCGATGCAGAACAATTAGAGTCCATCGAAGACGCTAAACCACCAAAACACGATCTGGAGCTTAAATACTAGAAATCACTTGTGAGTGCATTCTAGTAAATTAATTTGGCCCACAGAAAATAAAAATATGGTATTGAATCAATTAAATTCTCAGATTAATGAGAGAATTCAGAGCCTTTAATGCTGAAGAAACAGCTCCACCGAATGAAAATGTACCGTTTTCTTCACATAAACCAAGGAATGAATTGCATAATTTAGTTAAAGATAATTTGAACATTACACCTTAACGCGAAAGAGGATAAAATAACTGAAACGAGCATACGAAATCTAAAAAAGTTTGCATAGAAGCTTTAATTAAATCTACCCAAACTGATAGCTTTCAGTCAACCTATGTGGCCCTAATCTTCGATTAAAATGGCAAACTTTTCTAATAATCAAAAAAAGGTTTCGTTTAAAACTGAATGAGAAAATTTTTTACTCATTAACAAGTTTTAAGTTGATTTTTTAGAAAATTGGAAATAAGTGAATGAATGCAACTTGTTTATTGCGTTTAATTGATATTCTTTTAAAAACTAGTTCTCAGTCAATTTAAATTATTTAATATTTTTTGCACTGCCGGTTCCACTTAATTAGCGCAAAAATTTCAGTGAACAAATCTGTGTTTAAAGCGTTTTTTGTTAGTCCCACCTACCTACGCAAGGCTGTAAATATAAATGAAGCAACGGATTGTGTACAACTTGTAAATTAAATTAGCAAGTTCGCATTGAAATCCCAGGGAAAATAGTGCTAATTGAGATGTGGAACAAATGTGACTATGCTTTCTATAAGAAATTAAACGATAAAATGCTTTTTGAATTCAATAAACAAGTGACATTTGACTTTCTGATTTCGCAAACTGTTTCTGCTTAAAGCTATTTCATCCTTAACCGCGTGATATTACAATTTTAGGCGGTTAAAGTGTCGTTACCTGGCCGTATCGGAGATTCCTGTTATCGAACACCCTGTATGTGGGTCGGTTAAGTCTAGCTAACATGTATAAAGAGTGATAGAATCGAATTTCTCACTGAGGAGACTCTATGATGTCGAATACGATTGTTGAAAAAATAACTTCCTAAATGGAATTATGTATTAAAACATTATTAAAACTAAAGCATTCCGTCGCCTTATAATGGGTAATGAAAATGTAAGGAAAAAATTTTTATTTCTCCCATTAGTCGTTTTCACTGAAATCAACAATTACGGTAGATTGTACGAATTATTCAGGTTTTCTCATATTATAAGTTATAAATGCGTTAGAACACTTAACAACTTCCGGGTGAGAGCGACCATTAGGTTTAAATGATTGTTAGAACTTGAATGTGCCAGGTTAATGGTTAAACAAATGAGCATTTGAGTCGAATTTTCCCACTTAAGGTTTGCAATCAAAACGTGCTGTCTTAATTATTAATATGGGTGGGTGGATTTTGTCATTAGTATGTCACCTAATCTATGTTAAGTTTAGACTTAATGAATTAATGTTATAGAACTATTTATTGCAATTGTTATTCACCTTCTCCATTAAAACGAGCTCAAAAAGTTGAAATTCGAAAAAAAGATTAACTTTAATTTTGTGGACTTCTCTAATAGTAGTGATTGCATCACTAAAGAACTCAGTAAGGGGATTGTTCAGACTGAAGTTCACTAAGGAAACGAATTTTCAATAGTTTATTAAACAAGATATGTGTGGAAAAATTGAATTGGGAAAACAAATCATTATTCTTATACCCCACTTGGGATCCAATTAAAGAAAATCTTTCTTTTGAACCTATTGTTAATCATTTCCCAAATCTATAAAATAGAGAGTATTATATCCGATTATCTAGTTGTTAGACAATGTCTCCAAGTAGTATTGCTACGACTTTTGGCAGAATCATACATTTCAGTGGAGTTCGATAATTTTTGTAGACGTATCAGTACAATCATGAGCCAATATGATTGAATTCTGAATAACTAAATCGAACAAATAAAAATTATGCAAATTGTAAGCAGGCTGTCGTTAAAATGCAAATGTTAAATAATGAATTTCATCATGAGTACTGGATTTTTGGTTTTCACAAAAGGTTTCTTGGGATAGTAGATTTAAAAGAAAGCTTATATTAATAAACCATGGGTTTAAAAGTTACAATTTTAGAGCAAAATAGTGATAATCATGTTTACTTTGAATGCCTACACTTCATTTCAAATAAAAGTGAATTGACAACTGTATTAAAACTACAATCAAACTTTATCAGATTGCTCGCTTAATGGACTGCAAGTTTCAGTTCCAGCTTTCACTGCCAATTAACTGGTTCTTGTGCTCAGCAGCTGAAAGGAAGCCATAAAAGCTCTGCACGAAAGTCGTTTCGAGTGCACCATTACGCCTTCTAATATAGTCACGAAAGGACCCTAGTTGAATGTGGTGTGGTTTATGAGGTGAAATATTAATTCATGGTTCAGAATATGATACTTAATTGAGCTGGTGAGTAGTAATTGAGCGAGATTTTATGCCACTTAATTGTGGTATAAACAATTGCTGTTGATTGGCAATGGGTAGAAATGACACCTTTTTGATTAGATTTACAAAATGTCATTGGAGTATTTACATTAAATAGCATGGGGGAGAAATTTTCCCAGTTTAGTTAAAAACTCCTGAAAGCGATTACTTTTCGACTGCAATTGAGCCAATACGCGTATATTATCCAAGCCCAAAATGTTCTGAAAATATAGTTATTATAGAATATTTTTGTTTCCCTTTGAGCGATTACAATACTTAAAACAAAGTAATTTTCAACAGTAAATATTACTTAATTGGACACCAATTCATTATAGCCGTGTGATTGGTTAAATAGGCTTAAATATGAATTTGACATAGAAGTGAACACATTCTTACTATTACAAATTAAATAATTGAAGATTGTGAGCTACTATATTTGAGACGGAAATAGGTTTAGTGCTCAAAAGTCATGAATTATTTATTCCAATGACCGAAACTTTCCCTATCGAAAGCTAAAATTAATTAAAAATTATGAAACTGATTTTGTAGTTAAAAATAAATTGAATTTGGGCAAGAAAAAATAACTTGATACCATTTACCATTTTAGGAAAGAGTCTGTTTTTAATATTTACGTAAGACCATTAGTAGTTTATTTTTTCAAGAAAAAATGGATAAAACCAGTAAGAAAATGCAATTGTGTCAAATTTTAACCAAAATATTAACGGGTGTAATTTTAAACCAAATGTGAAAACACAATTGGTAAATTACTTTTTTTTGATTTTATCATTGTAATAGCAAAAAACCGAAATACTTATGACTGTGTTGTCAAGCTGTGAAGTGCTCTAATATCAACTCTAATAAAGGAAGTATTAAAAATACCAAGGTAACATAAAACCATAAGCAAATGAATATGCAAACTTGATCACGAGTTTGTAATTGCAGGAAGTTTTGCTGAGATTTTCTGTAATACATCATTCACCTACGCTTAGTTGCCAAAAATGGTAAAATGCATGCTTAACGGGTGTTGCGTTGTCTTATATCACAATAATATACCAATTTTGACACTTATATTTAAATATTGCTTCCAATTAAGTGCGTTATCAACAAGATTATTAGATTTAATTTTATAAAGTGTTTGAAGATAAGGTCACGACTTGAGATATTTGACTGTGATTACATTAGTGGTATTACTTTATGCTTTAATTCTTTGTGAAGATTTTAATAGATGAAATGCATTTTTGGTTTATTAGTGTCTTGGTTATAATTACCATGGATACTTATTCAACTCCAAAGTTTTGGGAAAGTGAAATTCAAGAGGGCTAATGTTGTCACCACCCGAAATATCGCTTCTATTATGATTATATTGCAGAGACTTCTGATAACAAACGTCTTAAAATATTTTCTAGAGGTCTTATGCCTTCTCTGGCCAACTTCCAAATATTATACGGCTGCGATATAATCTCATAAAATGTGATACCTGATATGATGCCTGAGTTGTAAGCGAAGAAGCGAAAATAAACTACAAACTCCACTGCCTTAATGACAAAAATGACAAAGTGTCACTACCTTCAAATATATTCAGAATCATTTACCATGAGGAAAGATCATTATAGCACTTTCTGCTTCTGATTTCGTTAAAAATTCTGGCAAAGGCAGTTAATTCGCTTCTAGCTCATATTGGACAAAATTAAAATCACAAAAATCATGTCAAACCGGTTGTGTACAGAGTGGTATGAAGCGCGGTTTGGTGAAGATGGCACAGACAAAATCCCAAGCTCCCTAATTTGTCCCGGAAATCGTGAGCATGAAACTGTGTACCCTACAAATTAGCCGGATTTGCTTTTTTTTCTTGCAAAAAAAACTTAAATTTATATTCTGTGACAAATTCAAGGCAAGTCTATTCTTGTAGTTCTCGGCAGTCTGCCAAGGTTCAAGTCTGCTGTTGACGCATGCACGAACTTCAAGGTTTTTGTCTGTCTGTGGAGCAAATAATACTTCATCAGTTAAGTCAGGCGCAAATTCTTGTCTTAGTAAAGCAAAATATGTGATACTTATCATGTCCACTATAAATTTTAGTAAACATCTATCGATTTTTTCATTCACTTTAGTGTTTCTAAGTGACAATAACGAATTGTTGTATTCTTTAATTTAGTTCCCCAAATCACTGAAGAATCTGTGGATTCTGGATTATTTCAAAACTTTTCTAGCCTATTTTAATAGAATTAAGAAGTAAAAGATACCATATGTATACATATCAGAGGCTGTAAAAATGAGTGTCTGAATTATTTACAATTACTCTTAGACACCAGGCTGCTTCTCACGCATTTCTCTCTGCAACTAAAACACTCTTTCTCTCTCTTCCCACATTTCCCTTTCCGCTTTTTCACTATTTAATTCCCCACTCAACTTGCCTGTGGCGCAGTTATCTCCGTGTGGCCCGCCTACATGAGGGTGGAATGGCATTTCTCTCCGCACCAAATGAACAAAAAAACAATGATTGTTGACTTTTCGTGATTATGTTGATCTTAGCTCTGCTGCACAAACAACCAGATAACCACCTAATTAATTCCTATTTGATATTTTTAAACGGAGTTTATTTGTTTAACATAAATTGGGAGAAATATCAATAAGGATTTAACGATCTATAATAGAAGTCCATATATACCATTTTAACTCTAATTTAAAACAACTAATCCAATCGCCTTAATGACTATATTCGAATAAATTGCGATTAAAAAGATATCTGAGGAGATTTATATGAAACGGGATAGCTAAATCATCATCAAAAGATTCCCCAAATGGGTGACCTGAATTGCAAACAGTGCACCTGTGCCAATGCAATACTCTATGCCCAAAAATGCCTTCATATTTCCGCTGTTTGGGAATTCTGATAATCTATTTTAAATCTAAGTGATTGCCATCGAAAAATTCGTAAATACATATATATATATATATATATATATATTAGGATTCACCAGGACGAGATTGGTCTTCATTCAACTACACAGATAGTCCATACTGAATATTCCGATTTTTTATTTATCAAGTCAGTCTGAAGGTATATTAAAACACTGCAGCATGTACCTCCATTAAAGAGAGTACTAAAAAACTTTGTTCGCTATGTGGCACAAATCATGAGAATTGACTCAACAGCTAATTTCTTAAGTTTTATTAAGTCATATACTTATTTTTTTCCTGGGGTAGTCAAAGTTGCATGAACCGGCATCTATGGAGATGTTTATCCACTGCCCCGAAGGAGAAATGCAGTTGTTTTGGTCTCAATAATAAAATGAGCATAAATTTTAAATTAAAAACAGCTCCTAGCAGTAATCCAAACAATTTATACCTCTCAGCTTCATTGGTCACTTCCCTAAGCCTACTTTCAAACATATGTAAATACTGTATTGGAGGCTATATAGCCTCTAGCGCAATAGTATCTTAGAAAGAGAACTTTGGTACGAAACTATCAAGACTCGTGCTAATAATGTTATATTCACTGAAATAAACCTATTTAAAAACCCTCTATTCATTAACCCTCTGAAATTGGAAAATTTAGATGAGTGCTTTCGGTTAACGAAATGCTCTTTCGGATCATTACTAGTCATAAAAACATTTCCAGATTTGAATGCAACACTCAGGTTGACCAATGGTAGGGATGGGTGAATTAATAAAAAAATTGGTCTAAATAGCCATTTCTATTCCTTAATACTGGCGACGCTATTAAAATGCAAGCAAGAAAACGAAAAATGGGGACTTTACGAAGTGTTTGGGCATTTTTCTGATCGTCTAATAAAATTGACATAACCCGAAAATTCAAAATCATACTGATGTTTTTTAAGCATTCCTTTTAATTATTAGAGCGCAAACTGGACACCTAGATACAGAATTAAAAATCAATACGTGCTTTTATAGAGATTTCGATATTAACAGAGATTTATAAATGTTAAATTTAATGCGATAGATTAAGTTGAGAGCACTATTTAGCCCAGAAAATCGTATTAATTCCTAATGAAATCACCGCAGAAGTACAATTTAAACCACCTTTAAAGGAGTATTTATGGTTGAGCACTAACACTTCACCTACTTACTATGCGGTAGAGATTTTGAACCTAAGAAAAAGAAATCTGTTTCCTCTCTCCACTTTATTTTAACTTCCGATTGCTTATGAATATGTAACTTTAATACCGACAGCGATGTCTTCAAACGAAAGTGATTTTGGTGGAAAATTCTTACTCAAATTAATTTTAATTTGCTAAATCTTGCTTTTCTTAATAATTATGGAGTAGAAGGAACAAGCAATTCATTTACAAGTCTCATGCAATAAAATATTTAATAAAAAATAAGGAGACACATTTTCCACTCACCTCCAATTCGATTGTAAGCATCGGATAGGTCAATAATCAGGAACACCAATAGAAGATAGTGAAGATAGTAGAAATTTAGGAGATGACTCATACGCATGGTCGATTTATCGATTTCTTTTGCAGGAGTTAGACATGCGCGAGCATAACATGCGTGAACTATTTCGACAAAAAGCAAACGAAGAGAAGAAAGTATTTCAGTGAAACTATTAGGGACAGAGAAGTAATTGTTTATTAGTTGGGGATAGTAGTTTAATTTAAGTAAAATCCACGATTTGGGGGGACTTCTTGATTAATTAAGCAAATTCGTCCTGGTGACCTCTTTCAGAAACTCGCAACATGTGCTTTACGTGTTGTTTAAGAGCTGATTTCCTATTGGTTGTCTGCTAGCCATTATGTGCTAGTGGATTCAGCCAATCAACTACTTCCCAGCCATCTGATTCGTCCTCATTTTGTGTTACATCAGACTTAACTTGTAGCAACTAATTGAGGATGGTAATTTAAAGAGACTGATCATTCTTCCATACTGAATTAGATTCTTTACCTTATAATTTTTCAAAAAGTATTTTTCAAGCTAATTTCCTATTAAAAGCGTTCTAAATTTCTTTAGAAGTCTTAAACGCGTTTTTCAATACTTTAAACATTATGATTAGCATATTTCACAATTTATAGTAAAGTTTTGAGGGAACTTACCATGTCCAAAATGATGAAAACAATAATTACTTAAAAATGAAATTAGCTTATCTCGGCCATCTATACACCTACTTTTAAATGCTACGGATTATTCTCAATTAATACCAATCATACTTTAAAGTATAGTCGCAACTGCCAAATTGAAATGATGGCATAATCTTTTTCAGAGTAGCATTATAAATCCATTATAATTTCCCTATTTAATCGATTTATTTCGGAATCACCTTTTGCATTTTGTATTTAGTCATTATCTAAAAGCCTTAGAGCATAATAAAGAAATAACTCAGTCGTTTGAATGTTATAATGCAATCATGCGAATAATCTGGGCGAATTTTCGGACGCTCATTAAGAGCTTATTAAGAGCATTCGAAAGCATCGAACTAAACCAGTCCCAATTTTAATAAAATTTGAACTTCATATGTTCTCACAGTCTCCCAATGGTTGTGATAAGTGCTTAACAACGTTGTTAGGGTAATAAGACTTGTATATAAGCCCATGCTAACTGTTGATAAAAACTTGTATCATAAATAGTTATTACTCCTAATCTCATTTAAAAAATGGTATCTTGAGGAATCTTTTTTTTATTAAAAATCCGCAAGTTCCCACCACACTACTGATCAGAATTAACCATTGTATCTGTTGAGGTTCCACCAAAATGAGGAAGATCTATGAACTTCAAACTTGTAGAGCGGACTTTAACTACTTAAATGTCAGTCAATAAATAGAATTCAAAATGCAGTCCTAACAGATTCTCAAGGAAAATAGGTATAAATTAAGTTTATATTTGTTTATGTGTTGCTGATAATGCCACCTCCTAGTCCTTTGCCTTGAAAATATGCAAATAAACCTAGCAGCTTGACTGGGTGTGAAAATATGTAAACGGATCAAAGGTCTTTATACATAGAAGACAAAGCCTTTTTCATATTTATTCACGAGCTAAGAAAACTTTAATAACATACTTTAACAGTAACATAAATTTTATAAAGCTAAAAAGAGTAGACAGACATATTGTAATTCGATCATTTGAACTGGTCACAAGTTTCAGATATCATCTGCTGTTTCCATAGTTCATCTCCTTTTAGTTAATGCAAATTAATTCGAAATCACTTTCGTAGCTCAAGGTTACGAAACTAATTCCTATATAGTTTCTATAGATATACTTGCCTAACTACAAATGGTTCAAGAGGTCCAATCTGTCCTATCAATCATTTAAACAAAAGGTTGCCGGAAAAGCAACTTGTTCTACCTTTGTTTTCACTTTTCATTCTGTATTGAACATTACCATTCACTTATTGTTTCCTTCATTGTTTCATTTGTATGAATTTTTCATTCTGTTATAAACTGTAAGTTTGTTCAAGCAATATCGTTATCCAAGAACAGTTCGCTATTGGGCCTATTTAATTTCGGTTTGTCATGAAAAGACATGGCTCAATAAGGGCTGAATAAGAAGGAATGGTTTGAATTAGTAAACACTGCCATGATATAAGCGGTATTTTTGATTCTCGTTTTAATCGTGTAATTCAATGCTTTATCTCAAAAGGCAATAAAATTAAAATTGAGCCTTTGTTCTCTGTGCTTCTAAAATAAGTCATGTTCGCAGTATCCATATCATACTGGATGGTTAATAAGTTAGTAAGAATGGTCGTGTGTGGTAAATGTACTTTCGGAAGACCGATATGCAGCAATGCTTTAGAAAACTTTAAAGTTCGTATTGGCCAGACTTGTATTTTTTTTGATGAAAATATTGATAATTTATTTATCTCGCAATGAGGCAATTTCAATTAAATATATTACTAAAGCACATCTTTACGAGTATCAACTAACAGTTCTCTGCTCCACTGAGAATATACTTTACTATTATCTAATACAAATTTTAATCAACTCTTTACATTTGTAATTGAAACCGCTTATTTGAAAGAATACAAGTAGTTTTCTACATCTTTGTTTAAAATCTGCACACTGATTAGCTTTTCAACATTATTTATATTGCATTAAAGAATAAAAATTCACTATTGTTTTCATAATTACGTCTAGCAAAAATAACAGTCTCAACTAAAGTTGCGAATAAAAAGAAGCTTATCAAACCATTCCGAAACATAAAATTAATTTAATTGCATTGATTTTCCACCATTTATCTTTACAATATAGATTGAACTGAGCCGTATTTCCATCCAGTCGTGTTGTATGAAAAAACTAATTGCTTGTTTTGAATTTAAGTATAATATTCACTCATTGGTTTGGTTTAAATATAAAATAAATGTGCCACAAAGCCTATTATCGAATGGCAATCCGAAATAGTCCTCACCTGTTCTGGTTGAATTGACTCTCACACTGATAAAATTTTCAAAAAAAACAACAAAAAAATATTTATAAAGTTGTGTTTGTGAAACGTTATTAATTATTATAATTCGGGGCATTAGTATTAGTCCTTAATAAATGCATTTGTTTAAATAATTGGCCCACTATGTGTACATTTCTTCAGAAAAACAGCAGATTAACAGGTAATTGCGCATTAAATTAACATGATTTAAAATGAATGAGTCATGGCAAAGAACTTGGAACGGAGATAATAATAATTGCTAATGTTTTTGTTCATAAACAGTAAAATTTACTACTTATTCGCAGAGTTGCAGTCATTATTGTATTTTAATCAATGGGAAGTTAGCAAAAATCTCTTATATTTTGTCAAATATTAACGAATTTGCAATATATGGTCTATTGGAAATGGAATGGATCATAAACCTTGAATTATTGCAGCACTGAGTAATCTTGAATAGAATGATGACCGGGAGGTCTTTCAATCTATGCGATAAATAGGCTAAATTTACTTTAATAACAGAAATAAATGTCAAAACCTTGGAATTCGTTCACATAAGAAACTTCATAAATGTTGTAAGATAATGAGGCCAATTTTTTTTCAAATAACAAAAGCAAATTAACAGTAATAAAAATTATGGTAATAATTAAATTTGAAAGCTATCAGCACGTTAAATATGAAATCAGTTTTATTCATAGCAAATGTTGGATGCTTTTCTACTTTGAAGGAAAATTTTTTTGGCATTACAACTATACTGATCAAATTGTATAATTTAATATGAAGAGAAGAACTAGTGTGATTTAAATATATCTTAATGCGCAGAGAAAATATTGGAAGGAAACATTTCAAATTTCTGGAAGGACAGCATCAAAAATGGGAGTGACCCTACCACTCGTTCGCAAAAATATATTCGTAAAAAATTATTATTATTAACTTACTAAGCCTTCTTGGAGTTAAAACACTAATTTGAGGCTCATAAAATCTGTTCTTTTCAATAAATTAAGTCTTAAAATTCGTTTTCTCCTTTCGACAATAATTATAATTGAAATGCAGCATTTTATATCAAAAAATTCCATTTAAATTGAAAAAATACTCTATCTAATCGAGATAGTTGTTCAAAGGTTATCTCTCAGGTCACTATTTATTGTGCCACATTAGGATGGAAAATCTTTTTTGTCTGAAACAATTTCTCTCTAAGGGTTTTTTTTAAATAGGTTATTTGGACCGATTGAATGGAAGCTAATGGCGAAGCTAAAATAAAGCGTAAAAAGTAGAAGAAAAACACATAGATAGTATGGACAGCATCATGTTGTGTTAGGCATAAAGGTTACAAATAGCAGAATTCATTTCATTTGTGAAAAGTACACTTTAGGTTAGCAATATGGAGATAAAATAATGCAAACAATTCTCAGTTTCATTAAGGAGTGTGGTTGCCAAACCTCCTCCTTGATTGAGAGAATCACCATTATGACTCCATGAAAAGAGACTCGAATTCTGCGACCCTCAGATCTATTATAATTTCGTAATAATGTAATAAACGTGACGATATTCTATTTATCAAGTGCGCAACAATGGAGCATCCACTTTCCTCTAGATCTACATTGACTTATATTAGAAAGTGCAATTGGTTAAATATGCCAATGAATGAAAATTAATAGTGCTTAGTTTCCCAGTTCAGGACTTAGTAAATATCTACTGAATTTTGTTCGCAAATTCGCAGCGACAGTTTAATAACTAAATGTATGAGATTCAACATTATTTCCTACTTAAATGGAATTAAGGGAATTATTCATGATCAGTGCATTACAGTGCGATGTGAAAGACTGGATTTATGAAATATAGGATTATAACATCTGAAGTTGCTTCAAGGATGCAAACTCCTCAGACTATGTAGGGAATGATGTTACATCAGAACAGATTTGTTTAAGAAACTCAAAAACCGTTATCTGTCTTATTAAGGCAATTAAAAGTATGGCTGATCATTTTTACCACTAAATATACACTTGTGGATGTCAATCACGTGATCTTCGCCTTTCTAAGTGTCCTCGCTAACTTCAACGGAAACGGAGAGTGGTTTCTAATTGGCTTAATTAAATTCGATTGAGTGAAAAAATAATGTAGGATTTGAGTGTCCAGTCGAACAGATAATAGGCACTTAAGAAATTCATACTATATGGCCCATAAATGCTACAGAATAATATTTGCTTGCTTTTCTAGCAGCGCTTAAGGAGTTCTCGCTCCCTGCACTTCACTTAAAAGCTTAAAGTCTTCTTCATTCAGATACGTGATAAGAACAGAACTGGATAACTGAAACCCACTTGAAGCACGGTAGAGTACAACATTTATTATGAAGAGGTATGCCCTCCCCCACGAAGAGTGATGTAGTGCCTCTCTTCACATTTGTTTAAAAGAGAGCTTGGCTGGAATCCAGATGTCTACGCAAAATTGCTGACTCCTATAATACTTTAACCCTGGATGACGAAAGAGGGTGAATAATAATGGGCCACATGTTTGGCGGCTACAGAATTCTACCCCTTGCCACACCTCACCAATAGTCATAAATTACAATCAACCGATTTTTAAGACTTCGCTAATACCAATATATACCAAGTATCCAGAACCCACCCCCTTCCCAGATCTTAACTGATGAACTTTTAGTTAGGTAATAGGTACTGTGGAGAAAGACAACAAAGCCAGCAAATTAGTGGGGAGAATGAAAGTACTTTATTAGATCCTTCTCAGTGAATTAGTTCAATCAGCTTGCTTTAAGTTCCGATTCCATGAATGTGGGCAGACTGAGCCCGTAATAAACAATAAGAACTGTTATTATGAGTAGCAAATACCTTTTGGATTGATTGAAACTTGTAATAACCAACTTGTTTTCCACGTTTTCTTAAAGAGATAATCAAATTTATCCCGAAATCAATGTTGTTTAAAGCCCATTTTCATTGGTTTCACTTATGCAAGGAAGTCGGCATTGTATAATTATAATCCCTATTCAGGGTTTGAAATTTTAAGTAGAACACATAAGTGTATTGGGTTGGTTATAATTTGTTGATGAAATAAGGTAATTTAGTTGACAATTGTGCTCGCAAAATTATTGATTCAGTTCCTTTACGTTTCAGGTAGTCAAATGAGATTAAGGTGATAAAAACTAAATTCCTATGCAAAATTTAAAGCAGCTAAACAACCAAATTAAAACGCAGTCCGTCAGAAAGAATATTGGCCACTTTTTTTTCAGAGCGGTAATAGTTCACGTATTGGCTTTCTGTTGATTACATACGCCGTTAGTGCCAATTGCTCACTTTAATGCAAGTATTCAATGAATACTTCCATTTTCAAGATTAGTGAATCAATACACGTTTTGGAATTAATTCTGGACAGAAAGCAACTATATAGGATCTGCCTTATGTCTGTGGAGGTTGTCCTGCAATTATTTTGAGTAGAATAAAGGCGCAAGCACAAAGGTTCTTTTTCATTTCACTGAATTCTTAAAGACACACTTGTGGAATCCTCAGAGCTACCAAGGCCTAACAAGGGAATCTCGTGCACACTCGAACAATCTGAATGGCACCGTCAAATTCGTGATCGCGAAGAGCAAGCCTAATCGCGAGCGCAGTTACTTCTCAGATAGTCACTGGAATTTTGAAGAGCCCTTAGTGTATTTTAATGACTAAAATTTAAGGAAGTGGAGGTTTAGTTGAAATTATCGCCATTCACTCCTTACTTTCTTTAACCTTTAATTGTTGAGGTTGCTTGGCTGCTTTGGGTTAATCTTTCATTAAAAAGATTTCGGCAGATGAAATTGTTGCTGTGTAGTCATGGCCTATTCATGTAGTATTCGTTACGCATTAAATTTGTGGGCTTATACATCAAGCCACTTAGTTTGAAAATCTGCGTTTATTAAGTATCGATTCTTGAAAAAAATACTTAACTCAAAATCATTTTTAAAAAATGTGGCGTTAAATTTGTTCATTTAAAAGTAGCACAAGAAACTGAAAATAAATCTGAATCAAGATCATGTTTAATTGATGAATTTATTACAACGTCACACAAGGAAAACAATTTAATAAAACCTATTTACTTTGAGTGAGCATTGCTTTGATCAAAATTTACGTATTTTGAAGTAAGTAAATGAAAAATGATTTTTGAGTCATGCCTCCTATTAGAGCAAAATGTCGTTTACAATTTATTCCATAATTTACAGGTTCTAAGATGTCCATTGTTCAAGTCCATCAAATTGAGCTTATGCCTAAGGAATAAGACGCTAAGATGGTTGGATTGTATTTTCAGTTGTTGTTTACCTAATTACCATATTAAATGTGTAATACTTATAACGTAAATTATTTATTTGCTTTGCTTTAACAACTTGTTACATAGGCTTCATAGTCTCAATAAATAAAATGTGGAATATAATTAATAAAATAATTTCAAATTTTTTATGATGCGTAATTGAAATTCATTTGCTTTGACTAGTCAATACAGCGTTTTCCTACCCTTGTTATCCATAAATATCAATGTGAATAAAAAAACTAAGTTTTATTGAATTGAATAAAAATGGGTATGCATCAGCAGTTTTCTTCACTCTACTATTGAATTTACATATTAAAAATTAGCATTTTGTACAGAAAATTATTCCATGGGATTTAAAATTAAAGTATCGGTAAAAGGAATCTTTCAGTAAAAAAACACAAGAAATTTCATGTGATTTAATTATGTGTTTTGGGCGGTGCAGCTTAAGAAATGGATTTAGATGTGAAGAGAAAAGGCTTTTTGCATCGAAAAGAAAAATTTTCTGTTTTACATGTCTACCATGTTCAAATCTACCTTCAAGTGAAAGTAAATTATCATTTTGGAAATTGCTGCATGGCAAAGTAATATATAAGTCTTTGGTTTAAGTATAATTTAGAGCATGCAATTATAAAAAATTTCACAGATTGTGAAATATAATAGTTCAAAATTAGTCCGTTTAACATAACTTTCAGTGATTATATTATCCGCATATAATCCGGAATCTATTTAATTGATTAAACTTCATCTTTGCTTAAGAAGTTAAAATTGAGTGGCTTGACAAGAATTTAAGCTGTATGTAAGCTAAAGTTGGCATATCCAGACATATGTCGACGGTCCGATTCGGAATACTCCATTCTTAACTCTCCTTAAAGTGGCCCCTTCCTTGACAACCACACTTTTCCTCGCCTCTGGTGTCCCACCCCCTTGGCATGAGTGGCTAGACAAATATTGATTAATACCGCGACTCTCTTCTTACAAATTAGAAACCCTGGCGTTGACTTAATCAACTTTGCCTTAAAAATATTATCTTGCAGTCATTGTACAAATTGATAGCACTTGAAACCTAAGGAAAGAATGATCTTATATTAACGTCATATGTTTTCCCGACGACTGGTCATATATCCTAGTCGGTAGGCACGCAATCATGAAAAAGTAACCTTTCTGTTAAAGTTGGTGGAATTCTGGTTATAATATATATATATATATACATAATTAAAAAATGAATTATCATTGTTCTGTCTCATTCTTTTCACTTCTTTTAATGTTCCATTGAAGTAGGAAACTTTTCAATGTGGTCCTTAATGTATGACCCTAACAACTCATTGCCTTCTATATTGTATGAATGGGGTGTGCGATTGACTTACCTCCATGTGGTGCACCCCGGGCAGCGTATACTCATACGGCAAAAAAGTCTATTAACCGACAGTTGACTTCTCACTTCAAACTACCATCACCTCACTCTATGACATATTCCTCCACTTCCACAATACTCGCCTTACTCTACTATCGACCTTTGTGCCTGTCTCTTTTACATCTTTGAAACACTCTTCTGTTCCCCCCCCCCCCGTCTCGACTTTTTTCACTTTGAAGTTTCTTCCCCTCCGTGAAGCCTGAAGTCAACCAAAGGGCTAATGTTAACCAACAAAATGCCTCCCATTTGGTATAAATATTGTATGAATTGACGAAAAGCATTGTCTGTTAATGAAGTCAAAGGGAACCATAATTCCGACACTCAGACACCTAGAATTCAGCCACCGAAATTGATATACTTATCTGACCATCATCGCAGATAATGGAAAAGGAACAGACAACACAGACAGGCATAGAACATATTCGCAGTCAAACGTAGAAACAAAAGGTATAATCTGAATCCTCTTCCTTATGATATTTATTAGAAAACAAGGCATCTTGTAACAACTGAAGTTCAGCCACAAATAGAACAATTCTAGTTTTTTTGGCAGTTATCACAAATAGTAGGAATTAGAATGTATTGGCCTGTTCGGAGAGTAACTCTTCAATTTCTTTGTTGCAGTTGTTGTAATAATAACCTAATACTCTATATTCAAAACTAATTGCCTTGAACGTATATTTGAAAGTGAAAATGCTTCAGTTTGAATAAATACAAAGACAATATGACAATTAAGTAATAATAACAACAAAATGAACTTATATTTAATTGAGATAAAGGAAACAGCGGTGTTTTAGGAATGGAATAATTAAATTATGCCCAGTATTAGTCTAATAAACTTGCATCATTTAATTTTTAATTTTAGATATCAAGTTCTTTTATAGAATATAGAATTTTGTTATAATTGCTATATCCGTACTATAATATCTAATTATATAGAAAACATAAAAGTGAGTAAATTTTGATTTTGGCTACATTGATGTAACTAGTCGGTAAAGTTACTTCTCGTAGTGATCTAGTTTTATATTTTTCATGTCCGGGGGCTATAAATGCATTTGGCCACCACAATCTGAATACGCAGTTTATTGATTACCAATTAGTCCATCTAATGAGTCAATTTACACTCTATTGTTTGCCACCCATGCCATCATTTCCCTTCAACGTCTTAATGGCTTCCGAACTTGACCCAGTTGTCTAGGTCTGATGTCTTTCGACGCTCATCCAAAAACTGGCAATAATTAAGATGAGGATGATGGGCAAACCACTATGGTAAGGTGCCTTGAAGATACTGCATTTTATGCGTAAACCCAATGAGTTACGAAGGGAAAATTTCGCATCGAATTAACTCATTTTAGCAGTAAACTGCTAAAAATGCCTGGTTTTGTTTATGGATCCATTCATGTGGGAAAGAATATTGAATAATGAATTTCTTCTTGTGTGAAATCTGATCTAAATTATATCCTTAAAATTATCAACAATAAGTTGCTCTGGCGAATGGAAATACTTCACTTATTCATCGTATCACTTAACTGGTGGCGTAATTTATAATGCTTCACGAAAATGCAAATATTATATTCTAATATTTGTTCCTTGGAATGTTTGGGCAGCATGCAATAAAATATTCTTATTGCCAAAAAACAGAAATTATGAATGTAGAACGCTAATAAGATAATAATCATTAATTTACTTTCTGCTTTTAATTGACATACCTTTCCGTTGGAAATCGAATTTTTATTATACAGTTTATGAGGGAATCTTTTACGACCTCTCTCACCGGTTAAAATGATAATTCAGTAAAGGAAAATTACGTCGATCTGCCTGTTTTTTTTGTAATAAATTGGGAGATAATGGAATTCAATAATGAAATGAAAATAAAAATAAATTTTTTTAGTTAATGAGTTTTGATATCATTTATTATGCAGACATATGACCCAAATACCCAGATTTTAGGTACATTGCTATAAAAAGAGGAATTGTCAGAATCTCTAAATAAGTAACGAGCGTTAAGATGTCTATTGCACAGAGCTCTTAAGCCGCCTTTGCATTTGATTCTATGTCCATTAAGGAACATTAGATACAACATTTTATTTGCGTTGAGAACCACTCTAATAGGTAGTCACTGTGGAGGTAGATGACCCACAAGATCAATTTTCGTGCTAGAAAAAGGGAAGTAAAGCGTTTTAGGCAAAAATATCAAAATGATAAGTGAAAATGACACATTTAACACTATTACATTTACTATAATTATGAATATAAAATTTATCAAAAAATGGATCAGAAGATTCATTTGAAAAAATTAAATTATCTGTTGTTAAGAAACGTTTGCATATCGAATTCCGTTTAACAAAGTACTTCTAAGGAAGAGATAAAAACAAAACTCACACTAAGGTGTTTCAAAGGGCAAATAAATGCAAACTATGGTCCATAGTGTGTTGATCAATCTATAAAGGTGGACCCCTATTTAAAACCATTGAAATTTGATTTCGATTGAATTTTCTCCTGAACCGTGAAATCTACCTTGGCTAATTTAGAACCTATTGAATTCCAAGGAATGCGAGGAGGGTTAAATTCTGAAAATTTAACTTTCACTTCAAAACGGAAGTGCAAGAACTGTCCCTCATTTGAGAAAGTGTATTTTCACATTTGGAAGGTTCACTCGAAGTCACTACAAATACTCCAAGTTTACAGAAAATTTGCACGATCATTGAGCATGCAAAAACTGATATAACCTCAAATCCTGGTATAATCAACTTAAAACTATCGTCTTTAAAACACCTATTAACAATATCTAGCGTTATAGAGGTAGGTATGAGTTGTATAACTTAATTCATAGAGAAAACTTGCAACACTTTCTTTGACCCACCGATTGTTAGTTAATTAGTTACTTGAAATATTCCGTATTTACTTCTTTTAATTAAAAATTTAATATTAATTTGTCTTTCTGTATTCACATATTTGAAATTTTATTTTCTCAAAATTATATATATATATATATATATATATATTAACACTTCCATTTAAGAAAATATTTCTTATTAAGGCATCTTCTGTCAGACTTTCTCTTGTAACTTTTGCTATAATAAAAACAGTGTTCGCTTTCAGTTAACAACTCTGCAGAAAAGTCTTTCGCTGAAAGAGACAAGTGAGGAGTTAGAGAAAACTCACAGTAGCAATTTGCGTGCAGTGACAATTAATAATAAAAACATTTGTGCTTCTTGTTAATGCAACAGATCAAAGCATTCAGCTGAGGGTTTTCAGGGGAGACTCGTCGCGATAGTAATAAATCTGCCGAGTTTGACAAAAGGTCTAAATGTAATTAGAAGTGTAGTAAATGGACTGCTCTTTAAGAGGACAAATTAATTAGGAAGCATTTTTATATTTGTCTGTTCTTTATATTATTCGAAGTGCAATAAATCCCTCAAAAACGGTCATGTACAAGCTGCCATTAATTTGATAGAAACCGTTTACAATGATACTTCAGTTCTAACAAGCTTTAATATCGTTACTATAAACTATTATTGATTTACTACTAATGATAATCTTGGTGAGCTATCAATAGCGACAAAAGATAATTCGAGAAATTCGTATCGATAAGTTTAATTTTTCATCGCATAAATAAATAAACAAATATATACTCTGTCTAAAGTCAAAACCAAATCTCGCCATCGGGCAAAAAATATTTCCATCAATTGAAAGAAGAGTTGCAAATAATATTTCGTTTTCGGTTTTCAAGTTTTTACACCTTAAGTGACCTCAATTATGCAGCGCTACAGTTTCAGTTATCTATAGACATTTTAAAAATTACTACTTAGTTATGTCACAAATTGTACTCAAAGCGGCTAGTCACAGGAAGTCGCTTTTTATTTACTTTTAATCTGTTTGCCTTCCGGTGATGCACGAAGGCTTAAAATAGGAGTTGTTTCGAGCGAATCTCTCTCTCTCTGTGTTTTTCAAATAACTATTTCGTCAGCGGCAGTGAGATGATTAAACTCCCTGATGAAAGTCTAATGGACATTTTTTCAAATTCAATGCATACAGATGCCTTTTCTTTGGTGAAACTGAAAGAAATGATTAAGAATTCAACGTGTCATGTCAGTAGTCACCAAGGTAGGTGTACATTCAGCCAATCGCTGTCTGATTGTAACTGATAAAGAAGTGGTACTGAATTCCAGTTTTCCATTTGAAGTGATTCCCAACATCACACCATTACCCAGACAAAAAGTTTGCAAATGACACTGAATTAGAATTAAATAAATTATTTCGCGCCTTACAGTCTCTTAGAAGTCATTATTAGAATTTTTATAAAGGAGAGGTTTGGTAAATAAGAATTAAGTAGAGTTGAGAAATTCCTCAAATCACTGAAACCTGGCCGCGAAATGTTTTTGTGCAAATTGGTCTCTGTAAATATATGATGCACTGATTATGTCTGGTCATTAAACTGGTAGAAAGAGAGGGCTTTTTATTGAAGCGGCGCGAAGATATCATCATTTCTAATGTCAACTATTGATATATCGTCATGTAATGGGCTTAGAACATACAGTAAATCATTTCTTTCCTAATTATTTAGATAAATACTCAACTATTATGCAATTAAATAAATGCCTACGCATTTTTCTTATTGGATGTAAATACATATATATGAACCATTTTAAAATATCATTTTTAAGAGGTCTCTAAAATAAAAGTAAATTATCACAAATATATAAGCTCGAAATTGTGTATGGAAAAAGTCATTTTGATTCTCAGTTTTGTTCAACAATAGAATTTGTGATCATTACATTTAAGTTTTCATTTTACAAGATTTCAGTGCAATTATGTTTCGTAAAATTTCTTTCCTAACCCACGCTTAGTAAAAGGTAAAAATTCTGTTTGTTCCGGAAATCAATTAATTAATTTTTGTCATAATTACATTCAAGTTCATTAAATTTGATAACATTAATTAATAGTTAATAGTTCGTCTGTTTAATAATCATTATTGAAAATATTATTTAACATTTAGGTAAAAATTAGTTTAATCCTACATCAGCATGCTATGCTGAAACTACAAAACCAAATTGCTAATCAGTCATTAAAAAATAAATTCTGGGTTGGTGAATAGTTATGGGCAGGTTAATGAAGGGTTTTGAAGAAAAGATATTTGATAGTAGTTTCATAAGTCAAGCCTCCTGACGAATTAACCCTTTTTTATGACAATGAAGGCAAAGAGGTGTAAAGTATTTGTGGAAATACAACTACCTTTTGCCTTATCGTATTAAGAGGGTGTTTAGTTTGGAATGATAGTAGATTAGTTGTAATCGTAGACTTGGTGAAGCTGCATATCTAACAAAATGTTTTAGACAAGTTGATGACTTAAGACTTTTAAATTTAAAAAATTCATTTTTTTATTTAATTCATTTGTATCTACCACAACTAAGCCCTTTGTTCCTGTTTTCTAAATTTGGGCATATCAGCAATAATCCGATTTTTGTCTCTAAATTTGCACATCACCTGCAGCTTAGTTTACTCCAATTCTCAGTTACTTGCTAACTAAGAAAGATTGCAAAATCTGTCAACCGCCCAATCGGATCTTGTATTAACTTCTCACAACTCAAATTCTCTTCACTTAGTACCGATGGCTGTTCACTCATCTCCGTATTCCGCCTCCCACCACTTCGTCATGTTTGTCTACTACACATATGTTCACAAATAACTCCCGGTATTCTTACTCGGGAAAGACTACAGTATCTCTTTTCTACGACTATTTGATTTTGAACGACATGAGAGGGAAACTGTTGCACTCTTGTTTTCATTCAACTATTAACTATTAATATTTAGATCATGGCTACTCCAAATTTTTTGTTTTAATGATTTGCGACAATGGAATTTAACGATGTCCACCGTTTGTACATTGCCCTATCCTTGCGTGCCTTTGGGAAATTAAGCTGATTTTAACACCGCTCCCCACTACTGAAAGGGATTTCAACCTATATATTTCTATAGTACTGATAAGTGAGTTAGTAGTTTGAATTTGCATCATAATATAAAATACAGGCAATTCACTTACTCTTCTGGTTTGGCTTTTTGGATTTGTAAACGAGTTCTAAAATACAAAAAGAATAAAGTTTAACTAAACTACAGTTAAATATAAACTAATATCAAATTTTATTTTGATTAAATGTGTTAGAATTTTCTTTAATCCTTAGATTAATTCCGAGTTTAAAAGCACGATAACCTAAAAATTTATCTGGCAACGCAAATTTGAAGACTAATTCTTTCCCAGAGTGAATAATATTAGGTATCTATATGCTACGTGTGGAATGCTTTTAAGATGATGATGAACGTCCCAAAAACTCAGAATGCCAAATTAAGCCTAATTAGCATTTTTGCAAGAACTGGGAAAAATACGATTGTGAATTGAACGCTAGTGATCACGAAAAGATCAAGCAAATTCTCAAGCTATCAAAGATAATACTGCTTTGTTACCCTTTTAATTGTAGAGTTAGATAAGTCGTGATTCGTCAAAATATCCTCCTTAACCATGACAGTGTAGAAACTACAAACTTTATTTCAACTTTAACCTCACACTTATAAAGCATCGCAACCGATAACGAATCTTAGCACCGTCCCAATTAGCAGGGGAGCATTTTTATTATTCACTTGTTTGGTGGACAAAGAATGCTAAACGGTCAATTGCCTTCAACTTTCCTCTTTATCACTAGTCCAGCCCTCCCCCCACTTTCAATTCATTCACAATTATTCACTTCTTTCTTTCACTTGCTGCCATTGTTCGGAATACGCTTGGCTGAACTCAGCTCCTGGTCCTTTCAGTTGAAAAAGATTTTTGGATCTTGTTGGCATTTAAGGATATTATTTGGTTACTTAGGATAATTTAGCCAGCCTCAATAAAAAGTTCTAATAAATGGCTTTACAACTTCCTTAAATGCAAAGGCGGTTTCTTGGCAGATTCCAAATGCTTCACTTAAGGCAGCATACTATTTTTAATTTTCAATGTGCTGATTAATAATTAATGACTATATATGTTCTCAGGCATGATTAAGTTGTTCGTTGTTAAGTGTTAGCAATGTATATTTTTGAAGTTACCATAAACGAACCTCATCATGATTATTCAGTACATTTTCAAGTAGAATACTTTATGAGCTGAATAATAAGGTGCTCAACTGAACTGTCACTTAGAAAGGGAAATATCAGTTTCAAAATGAAGAATGCACGAATTAGTAGCAATTTTTTAGTTTCATGAAAGCACACGTCAATTCGGGTCAAAATTTGTTTTTTTGGGATATATGTCTTGATTAAATCTACAAATCAAGCGCACTTACAAATCTTGAGACACAACTCATTTCATAAAATTTATTTTTTACCTGGTTAAAATATTTTAGAAATTAGAAAAGACTATGAATTGTTGGTTGTTCTCCTCTTTAGACGCTTTTGGTTTATAAATTTTATACTTTTTTACTTTGTCATGGGCAAAATATTGACTTAATTGAGCAAGTCCGTCTGTCTTTCACCTCAAGATTGTGTTCCCATGACGTAAGAAGACGTGGAAATACATTTATTCCGGAATGGGCAAAGTTAAGTGTATTTTAAATTTCATTTTATAATCGCTTTAGTAGTGAACCAATCCTAGTTCCCTTTTCATGCCTGAATGATATCGCGGTATCTTGATTATGACATGTTCAATTATATTTCTCCAGAGTAGGTGACTTTAAATCCACGATTGATTATTCAAAATAAGATTAGGGGGAATTGGCATAGCCTTATCAGTACCACTGTTGATAATTATTCGAGTCTTGCCATAAATTGGTTTCAATCGCGCACAACTGTTATCATAAAAAAACGCCTTGCAAACCTGCGGTGACTGTTTTTTATGACTTGTTGTCAATTTTTGACAACAACAAGTAAATGACAGTGAGCAGAATAACAAGTACGAATTGTTTGAAACATTGTCTACTGGGTGTGGAAAAGTGATTCTCAACCATTTCCCTCTGAATATAAACTGCTAGAAGAGATTGGAACAGTCGTTACTGGTGTATTTGTCGCAAAAAAACCACCGCGTCCTTGTTTTGGCTTTTCTCTTCCCTGCGATGTGACTACTTGGTGCTCTAATGGATTCCCCTCTTCATGTGCGAGTTGTTTTTTCTTTCGAGCCAAAGATAAATGCTAAGTGGAATGAGGTTTATATGTATAGAACAACCCAGCATTCAGAATAAACGAATCTAATTCTATCCGAGAGAAATGGCTGACTTCATTGTGGACGAGGACATATTCGTGCGAATTTGGATATTCTTTAACTGACATCTGGTTGTTCCAATATATATTAGTTAAAATAACTGATCGTATCAAGTAAGAATTTATTTCGACGATTTACGCCAGATGCGAATTCGTAGAATTCGTTGGGTATTCAACATTCTACTTCTTAAGCATTAATAACCCTTGCCAGTTAGCCAACCAACTATCGTTTTGGATACGACTTTGTACTGAATATCGGCATATTAAAAGAACCTCAATTTAATAACTTTAAAGATAAGAATAGTGATAGTAAGTAATTATTAACTTTACCCAAATACACACTTTCTTTTGTTCTAAGACGAACTTGAACTGGTCTTTCCAGTTCTCCACCATCGAAAACAGGTACATCGCGAATTTTCAAACAAACACTTTCAACTTGAAATTTCACCAAATAATCAATCAAACACCTCAAGTCGTAAAGATGAAAATATTGATTAACTCAGGAAATTATGACTAGTGCAAACTGTTTATTTTCCAGAACAATTCGTATCTGTATGATCTCGTGTATAAAAGCGCCCAGTTCTATGAGGCAAACGGCAGATAATTTTGGGCCGGAGGTAAACAAGTCTTCAGTTGACTTGTAATTAAAAAAATATTTCTTATGGGACAAATGGTAGGAAGACAGAGGTATTTACTTCCCTACACGAAACAAACTTTGCACGAAACCTAAAGGATTACAACCAAAAGTGCATTTTGTTATTGGCTTTAGAAATAGAAAGGCCGGTAAGAAACGGAGGTAATTTTTCGCGGTCCATATTCGAAATAAATGTGCAGGCCCAGAGAGCGAAATTTTTGGGTTTTTTAACGTTGTTTCCTTTTGATCTTCAGCTCATATAATGTAAATATTAGGTTGGCAACTAAGTCATTGCCTATTTCAAATAAGAAGGCAAATTCGGAATTTTTGTTTAAAAATATAACTTTATTCAATTAGATATTGGCCGTTCTTGTCGATGACCTTTTTCCATCGTTCTGGCAGAGTAAAAATTCCCCGTTCGTAAAATGTCTGGTCTTTGCTATCAAAAAACTGAATTAGGTGTGATCCGACATCATCAGTGTTGTTACAAATTTTACCATTTAAAGAGTTTTGCATGGAACGAAACAAATGGTAATCCGAAGGCGCAAGGTCAGGGCTATATGGTGGGTGTGACAAAACATCC
>UZAE01012056.1:0-37794 GCA_900617975.1 Rodentolepis nana
AAATGGAAATGATTTTTCGTATATTTCTGGATAGGAGAGCTTATCTATGGGCAAAACATCAGAAAACATTTATTTATATATATATCAAATGGCAGGCGTTTTGATAGTCTTCATTAGCCCTTTAGTTGACTTCAGTCTTCACAGGCGAGAAGGAACATCAAAGTGGAAAAAGTCGAGATGGGGGGGGGGAACAGAAGAATGCTTCAAAGGTGTAAAAGAGACTGACACTACGGTAGAAAAAGGTGAGGTGAGTACTGTGAAGTAGTCGAATATGACATGCAGTGGGGTGATGATAGGTTGGAGTCAGAAGTCAACCGCCGGTTTATAGACTTTTTGCCTTATGAGTACATCAGAAAACATATAACCATATCAATGATAGATCTCCTTTTTCTTAATGCCTTATTAAATGGTGAATATTCTGCAATCGAAACCACAAATTCAGCCAAGTCAGTCCACATTAATTTATTATTAATCACATTAGTAATTAGAAAAGAAATTTTAAAAGCCAGGGTAGTTCGTGCGTGTGCGATACTAGTAATATCGACATTTCATATGTCAATAAGGTCTTGGCTAAGTGTGCAGAAATTCAATCACAGGCGTTAAAGTTTCTCTGGAAAATAATTCAAGTTTGAAAAGATCCCTCTATAAGAAATAAAAAGAAATTATATGGAAAGGTAAATTCATCAATCTTATTCCCCCTCCTGTGATTAATGACTTTGGAAATAACAGTATTACTATTGTCCCCTCACAACAGTATAAGGATATGAAATTTCTTTGTCAGTTCTTAAAATTCGCGCGCAAACAATTTCCAACACCAAAATCAATAAAAGTAACTTTTATAAAACACATTGAGGCGTTAATTTTGAGTCAATGGATTAAAATAGAAAAGCATTGTATACACCGGTTTAGGGACCCATTGTTGTACGCGCGTGTGCGTATTTTTTTCTCATAGAACCTTTTATTTACCTATTTAAAAGTTGACGCTAGTGTTTCAGAAAGAATGGAGCTTTTGATTCAATTCTCTTAATGTTGGTTTTTGATGGGAATTGCTTTTAATTAAATTTTTATCCACATTTTGTTTTGTTAGCAAAAGCGTCTTCAAATGCTCTTTCTTAACAGCAATTCTGTTGGGACTTTATCATATCCTTTCTTTGTTGTTATTGTGCTGTTGGTCTTTCAGCACTAGAAAAGTGTTTTCTTCTATGTGACCTCAGAAATGCTCTCGTGAGATTGCAAACCATCTCCTAAAGAGGCATTAAAGCGTACCTTTGGTTACTGAGTGAGGAAAAGTGTTTCTTTGTAGAGCGCACAGAGTTAACTCCTTTGTTGAAAAAGTCTCTAATATATGGTGAACTAAGAAGATTTAACTCTTTT
Source organism: Rodentolepis nana (assembly GCA_900617975.1). Classification (NCBI taxonomy): domain Eukaryota; kingdom Metazoa; phylum Platyhelminthes; class Cestoda; order Cyclophyllidea; family Hymenolepididae; genus Rodentolepis; species Rodentolepis nana. Next base: position 1,375 of record UZAE01012056.1, read on the forward strand.
CAGACTCAGTCTTCATTTGAAGTTTGGAATCAAACTTGGAATATTCTGGTAAATGAGTCTGATCTATGCTTAAATTGTCGATAAATCTCCGATTGTAAGCCGAGCGCAGTCCACAGGGTTCAACAATCATGTATTATTTTATCGACTATGGGGTGTGCGATAGACTCACCGCCACGTGGTGCACCCTGGGCGACGTATACTCACACGTCAAAAAAGTCCTGACTTCAAACTACTATCACCCCATCGTATTTCATATTCGACCTCTTCCACAGTACTCAACTCACATTTTTCTCCACCTTTATTGGTCTCTTTTACATCTGTGAATCATTCTTCTGTTCCATCTCTCCCCCCCCTGTGAAGCCCGAAGTCAGCCACTTGAAAAAATTTTATCGACTATTGACTTTCAACAATTGAATGAGGAGATGAAATCTCGTCGTTGGTGTATTTTCTCAAAAGGCGATCAATCATTACAAACTCATACGAATGCCTGAAGTCAAATTTGGTTTCTTTCTGATAAAATATCCTTCGTTTGGTCGGCAGGTCTTGCACCTCTCCCTTCTGAATCTCAACAAAGCAATGGCCCACTAACGTTATCACCCTGAAGGCTCGTTTTGCCTATTTATAAATAAGAAACTTAGATCCTTATACGATGAAGACATTTCTATTTGCCTACACGATTTTCTTCTATAAAAAATAGTTTTGCTGCGGTTTGCGACAAAGTATATCGCTAATGCACAGTTTGTGTCTCGGATACCATTTTGGCATGAGTCATAGGTTAAATAGTTAAAAAATCCCTATATCCTAGTTTTAGATATAGCAAGAGGAATAAGTACACAAACAGAACTGAATTGTGACCTTGAGCTATTCTAACGCACCAATAACATATGTACAATGTTCAATTGGACTATACTGGCTTAAGTACTAATGCTGCTTTTACCAAGAGGACATATTTTTTTCTCACATAATGACATTTTCGCCTTAACACATCTGGCTTTAATAATCCACGCTTTCGTGTTAGCTTTAAGTCCTCTTGGTTTTCTAAATTTATCTTTAGCGACAAATTCAATCTCAAAAGCTATTTTAGGTGAACCATTAAGTATTTCTCTGTATTTTCTTTCCAAACAAGCATACGACTTACAATTAATTAAAAGTCCAAGACACTTCTCACGCCATCTTCACTAAACTTCACCTTGTCATTTATCCTGATTTGGGGTTTTCGACATAGAACTCCTTAAAAGCATATAGAAGGCCCTCATTCTCTGTTTGCTTAAAGAATTTCATCTTCAATCATTGTTTCATTTCTGTGCCTATGCTAGGATTCGGTTCCGGGTGCCCCATATTTCGTCTGCGGTTTCTTCTAGTTCGAATTGTTTGTTGTCTTCAGTTGTGCAGCTTGTATGCTCATTTTACATCTTCTCAACAGCTTTAGTTTGTTCAACCAGTCAAGACCAACTAGATTTTACTTAGGCTGGTAGGTCGTGAAACATTTGGCTTGTATTTCCTGGTCACATTATCAGGCATGAAATTTAAATTCACCTCCAACATGCATCCATCCAACTTTTGGAAAGACACAGTGCTATTCTGCCAAATGAGTTTTAATTTCTAGTAAATTGATCGACATTTAATGTATCTTTTGATGATTTTACTATTCTCACCTTTAGTTGATATCCCATGGCGTGTTTGATTATGGAGGTCACTTCTTGTGAAAATACAATTTTCTCTTACTTCGACTGTGTCTCGTCATTGGAGACTTCGCATAAGAGCTTTAAATTCGGAAATATCATTATTTGTTTATAAGATAATTGGTAGAATAGGTGATAACGGTGTTTACGTATTTTACTTCGGTGCTTAAACAAACTAAATATTGTATAGATTGTTTTAATCGAACAGCATTTACCATCCTCTCCAAGATTTGTACCGTTGAGGTAACTGTATGCAAATCCAACTCTTCCTATTAGAGCGTTGGTTGACAAGTGTTATCAAGGTGTGTATCCGGTGACAAATTAGGTCTCTTCTTAACTGAGGTTAGAAGAAATTTTTAGGAAAGAAAATCCTCCAAACCAATCGTGAAGACTTAGTGATCTAACACTCACCAATTTTACCTTTTGGTCGTCTCTTAATGGCATCAATATTATTTATTTATTTATATCAAATGACAGGCTATGTGCTGGCTATCACTAGCCCTTTAGTTGACTTCGGGATTCACAGAAGAGAGGAGCATCAAGGTCACAAAAAGTCGAGAGAAAGAACAGAAGATTGATTCACAAATGTAAAAGAGACAGAGGGACACAAAGGTAGAGAAAAAGGTAAAGTGAGGTGAGGTGAGTACTGTGGAAGGAGTTGAATATGACTTACAGTCTGGTCAAAATACATCTACCGATTTGTTGACATTTTGACCGTATGAGTATACGTTTCCCAGGGTGTACCGCGTGGAGGTAAGTCTATCGCGCATCCCACTTTAGTATTATTTAATTGAATTGTAAACTCGAAGTTCATTTTCTTAAATTGATCTTTTGCAGTCTCGTGATCTTAGCATGTTTCAAAATACACTTTGGCTAACAATAGACCTTATTGATTACCCTCGATATAGCACCGTTTATTATTGGGAGACTTCTAAATCAACAAAATTCGCAATACGTCATTACTCTTATCACACTATCCTATCAAGTATGCGGGTGTACTTTAAGAGGGAAACCGTAACCACTTGGTAATAAAACGCTTATTTTATGAATTGACTTTAGATAGTTATTGCAAGTTAGATAAACTCAAGTGTACTTCATACAACTCCGCATCTCATTGAAGGTACATTATCTACAACGTTGCAGTTTGTTTACATAACTCCACATCAAAGCGAACTTCAATCAGTTGAGAGATTTGGAGTTTTTGAGGTGAAAGCAGTGATCAAGACAGGTACTCCAATAACAATGTAAAAAGCAATTTGAAGGGTAGTTAAGGAGCTTATTTTATGGTGTCTCGAAGCGAGCAAATAAACCTTAAGAATATGGCTACATTAAGTGGGAAAGGAGTGAGTAATGCCCACTTCTTCGGGTAATTTTCATTTATTAAGGAAATGCAATCGCATGCACACACTTGAGTCTCCACAATGACAATTTGACTAATTCAGCAGTGAGGTGATTTCATTTCTAGGCACGAGCAGAAATCTTGACAGGGCAAGAATTCATACCTCATGTTGCATATTGGATTGTAAATAAAATTGATATATTCCTTCTCTCCAGTTATAGAGCAAAATGATATACTCTCAGTGCACTTGAATGAATTTCGCTGCCTTCATTCACCCTACATTGGGTATTGATTATCGATATTGTGTGGGGTGATAATCTCACCCTTGTGAATCAGTCAGAATAAATTTTGTTTTAAAGGCCAAACAAACAACCGGCTGAACCAACCCTTCATTTCTTTCCACCGACTGGATCGAACAATGCGAAAATAATTGTGCCTTGGTTCTGAATCAATCCCTTTCAGCAAATATTTATCCTTCCGGTAAATGAATTTCTCTGTCAGAATTTACACCTGATTATGGACAAGACGCGCATTCATTGTTCTTAATTCCCCTGTTGAAAATTCACTAAAACCATTGTTATCGATATCCATTTAGAGTGGACACTCCTCTGGTAACTACCAGGTTCCTTTGCCTTCTCAATCATCTGAAAGGATGTAGCGAAGCGTTATTACCGAGCATTCCTGAGTAAAAAAAATCAGTAAATAAGCACTCCACATCACAGGCAAGCATTTGCGTCTAATTGGTTATCGCGACATTGGCAGTAAGTTAAGTAACTCTCAGAAATTAGTTCTACAAAAAACCGCATATCTATTAGGAATTTCACCAAAAGATCGACATTGAAGTGAGCTGAAAAGAGAGTAGTACTTTGCACTGGTTCACTCTTCCTCAAAACCAACGACTAACAATATATCCTCAATGAGCCCTTTACGATTGTAGTTTGAATTTTATCCTCACTGTTGACATTTAATCCCATACGGGAAGTTTCAAAAATTTCTTCATTGCTCATCGGAGTGCTCGTATAGTAATGCTTAATTTGCGGGGAAATGCTTTTTTGGAGAATGTTATCAAGAAGGTCTAGATTCGGTTTGATGTCCTTTGGTCTGTGAATGATGAAGTCGATACATTAGTTCGCATGTTAATTCGAACATCCACTTGCCTCGGCTACCATGCAAAGATATGTCAAAAGGTCGCATGTGAAGAGCAATCGGACACAATTGAGTTCGAACTGGTAAACTTCCTACTAGTAGAAAGAGTTAACTCCCACAAATGGGCTAGTCACTCGTCAGTGGTTTTAATGATAAAGTTCTCCGTGCAAATAATATTCATAAACGTTTTTTCGGTGTCTTGTTACTGGAAGAACTTGAAAGAATTTTGTCGGCCGGCTGTGGGCAAAATTTTGATTCTCACAGGGAAGAACAATTCTGTTGTAGTCGAGATTTACTTCCTGTGGATTGTTGACTTCCTCGATTTTTCAGAAAAAAATTTATCCTTATATTCTACTTCGAACTCCTGATACCAGGTTACAAATAGACGCCCTCAGAATGCGTACCATGAGAGACTTTCGTGAATTCAGTGTAGTGAGGTCTTTCTCACCACAGATGCTGCAGAGGTTAGTGAGCAACCTATTTGTCTACATTGGTACGAGACTATCAAGTGTAGTGTGGTTAAGAATGAAGCTAACGAATGAATTTCTAATCCCTCAGTTCTGGAATAGCCAGACATCATTTCCGGAACAGCTCACAAATTTTTCATGAAGGCGATGTTTCGCGTAATAAGTTTCAAAATAATACTCTACTTCCCACATACATAGGATGCAAATAAAAAAGAACCATTTCAAGTGTTTGGCTGTCAGAGCTAATCATCCTCCCCTCCCCGCCTCCCCCTTCTATACAACTCCCATACAAGATGAATGAAGGAAGGAGTTCCATCAGCAAAAAAGGTTTTTATCAATTACTTTACTGAAGATACACATTTAAAACCATAAACACTTGTATACAAGATGGGGGGGGGGGAAGGAGATGGTGGAAAAGGGACAAGGCAGAGAAGTAAGGGTCAAAACGGGAGAGGAGACTCGAATATTCAAGAGCGACACCCACCATTTGAGCAAAACGTTGACCACACACATTTTTTTGTGAATCGAGGAGGGGAGGATGGTTTGACAAGCACTAGGGAGAACATTTCAAAAGGTAATGAATTAGTATACAAATGAGGAAGGGGGGGGGGAATCTCAGTAAACAAAATATTTAACCATGTTTCGCTCCACTCAGTTCAACTTTGTTCACCTTGCGAGGAAAGCATGAAGAGAGAGTCGTTGCTAGCCATGGCAACTCGAGAAAGAGAGGGATGCCAGGCCATGTAGAGGAGTTTCTTGGAGTAATCGATTGAGTCGACACTAATTTGATTGTCAGAGATGGCAACGGGATCACTTGTGACTTCACGGGTGCGCAGAGCGTCCGAAGAATTAGCCATTTCGACCAAGTGGGAACTAACAGCCGCTTCGATCAGTACACTTCTGCCAGAGGATCGATCAAATACTCGGAAGAGATTGTTGTAGGAACCTGTGATGAGGTAGCTAGAGGATGGGAAAAATATTCAAAAGTTGGAAGTGAACTTGTACAAAATTCAGCCGAGTTAATGCTGACTATGAGTTTACCGAATTCTAAATCGTAAGAACTCAAGCAACTAAATGCAATGCAGCCTACTATAAGGGCTAGAAAAGTAAATAGGTTATCACCACTAAAAGCCGCAATAAAGCCTAACTGATTGGAAAAGGAACGTCAATTCTGGGGAAAGAATGTCGTAAAGCTGTAAGAAATGAACTTTAAACTACGTTCCGACCTTAACGAATACACGAATAACGACCCACCACCACTGGTTAACTTGATGGCACGCATTATAGTATGCAGGACCTGTGATGTTAACGCAAAAAAGTGCATTTTATTAGTATCAACATTAAAGAAACAAAAACTATTTTAGCCAAGAGAAGGCATCTGAAGGGCACGAAAACAAATAAGGGTCAATAATAGTAAATTAATTAATAATAAAAATAAATTCATAATTACAAACAATTATTTATAATTCTGGATTCATTAGGTTATGCGCATCTTTATTTCCAGTAAAGTTCACTTTGTCGTCATTAGAATTTTTCATACTTCAGGATTTGAAACAAATGTATAAGCGTTCGTTTTCGTGATGCTAGGCCGATCGGTCAATTGATTTAAGTGAAAGATCATGCTACTACAACGCAATCGTTTCCTATGACCGTCAAGAGGAGATTGGCCATAGATGCTTATTAGAGTTAAAATTATGTGGGCCTTAAGAAATAGGATTCTATTGAGGTTGCTAGTAATTCAGAGCATTCAATTGAGTAGAGAAAGCTTGGGGTCTCCGATAAGACAAAGTTTGTGGACATCTCGCCTTAGATATCTTAAGACAACGTCTCAAGACAAAAGATGCTGACAATCATTTTAGATTAATCCACCCTCATAACAAACGTGGTGAAAAGAAAGAAATAGCGGCAAGGTCGACCAATGTTGATCAAAATCACAGTTAATAAGTGCTGACAATTGCTGCAGACTAAAGGAGGAACGATAAAATTTGAACTTTGGAACGTCAGGTACGCAATTAGCAAATGCTGCATAATCCGAGTCAAAAGTTAATGCAATGACACTTTTAACTAGCAAGATGGTGCACAGGGTATCTCCTTTAGACCCCCCCCCTCCCTTTGGCCTTTTTTGGAACTTTCTGTTAATCGTTTTCAAATGTGCTTTCAACAACTAAAAATCGTACATTTATTGTGGAACGGTGAGTAATAATAATAAACTTAGCGAAATGACTCTTCTCATTACAATGGTTACATTTCCCCGACAGGCAATTAGCGATCCATTCCTCTTCATCGTCTTGGGGACACACAGGATAATATAAAAAAACATATTGAGGTCTCGCACAAATCTGTATTCCCCCCTCTCTCCATTAAGATGCCTTTCCTAATTATATAGATATTAGTCCAGGTGAAGTGCGGACAATATAAAAAAAAAATAGGTCAACAGAAGAGAACACAAACTAAAGTGCACACAAGTTACGTTTCAAGTATTCGTAAAAAATAAGGGAGATTTCATAGCCCAATTGATCCTGTCCTTCAAGAAGCGTATTAAAAATCACGAAAATTACGTAAGGTTTAGGGGCGTAAGCTTAAAAAACTTCGGCAAGTGCGAATAGATTTCACAAGTAATAAACTAAACGAATAATGAAATGACTGTCAAATAAAGTAAAGTGAGCAATGTTTCAGCTAAAAGGAAACATTGACGAAACGAAAATTATATGAAAAGTAACTCTTGCAATAATTGGGGGGGGGGGGGGGGTTCTTTGCCAAGATATGCAAAATGTAAACACGAGAGACATGCTGATTACAACATTTTATGAGAACAGCAAAGGAAGCAATAAATGAAACAAAGAAAGCACTGTCGAAAACGACATCAGTAAAAGTCCAAACAATGATCTTAATGTCAATCAGCATATCCACCTTATGAAAAACGAGCCGTTAAGCACAAATAAACGGCCATTCATATACAACACCAATGAACACCCTTTTAGCTTAATTTTAATGACATAAAATAGTCTAGAGACACAAAGTCAACATAATGAGCAAGGGTAGAGATCAGCAGTGCTTTCACGCAGGTAACTGGTTCAAACAGGATCAAACAACTTATGCTAGAAATAAGTTTAGAAAAAAAGGGTCGATATCACATACACACACTTCAATTTTATCTCCCAAAATCTGGAACAGTAAATCAACTTTTTTTCCATTCAAACAGGAAGTAGCTAATAATGGTTAATGAGTTTGTTCCACGAGGCATGCATAATGCAAGCGCGTTATTCAGAGAAGGACTGCGATTTACTGCTAATGAAAAGAAACGAAGTAGTCTGATGGTAAAGAACCACTCTTGAGAGATGTACACCGCAATCAAGCGTTCTAAATCGAATATAATATTACAACCTCTTGTGTTCTGCGGGATGTATATGAAACTGGGAAAACATACGCCAAAATATGACCTATGCCAACAAACAGAACATACCTCTCAGTTCGAAGTCGTTATTCACTCTAATACGAAAACTGTATGTCATATTCCAGCACTTCACAGTACTCACCTCACCTTACCTTTTTCTCTACCTACGTATCTACCTCTTACGCCTGTCAATCACTTTTCTGTCCCTCTCTCAACTTTTTGTGACTTTAATGTTCCTCCTCCTCCCCCCCCCCCTCTGTGAAGCCTGAAGTCAACTAAAAGGCCAATGATAGCTATCATAAAGCACACCACTTGGTATTTTTAAATTAAAAGCCCAGCTAGATTATGGAAATGACTAATGAAGAAATTAGCGCCCATGCGAAATTAAGTAACTGCCCCAGGAAACATTTAGATTTTCGTAAAATTTCCCACATTTTATCGTCTTAGAAACAACTGATATTGAAATACACACTATCCCTCCCAAATCCGCATTTGTAATGAAGTGTTCATTGAACAATTGCATAAAATAAATTTATCACGTGAAAGTCACTTACTTATTATCCGGGGACCAAGCGCACTCAAATTTATCAAATATGCAATCGTTTTCGTAGAGGGCTACAAATTTACTCCTGAGATAGTCGTGCACATGATAAACTTCCACAGGTCCAGTAGGCATATTCATATCCCAAACTAAAATAGCACGAAAAAAAGAACACAAGTCAGCACAAATCAATTAACTTTAAACCACACACATCCAGGGCACAAACCTTTTAGAGTTAAGTAGTCTCTGCTTAGTACATATCGGTTGGAATTGCTGAATTTCAGGTCTGTTATGCTGTTGACAATCTCGGAGAAAAAGCCACGATTTTCCAGTGCGTCTACTTCTTGGAAGGCTGCAAAGCAAGGTGGCAAAAGAAATGGTCAAGGGCATATAAATATATAGAAACCGGGGAATGCAAAACAAGTCACCAAGGTAACATTAATGACCGGCTTCGAGAAAATAAAACAATACTTGAAGTAGAATCGCCTTGCCTTCAAAGCTGACCTTGAATTTAGCTAATGGAACAAACAGATTAGCTAGTTATCTAAGCAACAAGAAGGTTATGGCAAAGAAACACATTTCCAGTGGTAAATCAAAGACCATTCTTGTTAATATTCAAGAATTCACTGCGGTGGGTCATTCGCTTGGTTATATGTGCATTCATAAACCATTGGCTTAGTGATTTAATTTGGAAAATGAGTAAGATGATCAATAGATCACAAGAAGACCAAATCATATTAGATAAACATTTGAAAGTGCCAACAGCTTTAAGACCATAATATCAGTTGGCAATGATTAAACACTACTTTTTATTCCATTTTAGCACAGACTAATAAACTCGTTAGGCATACTCCAAAATGCAGCTTTTTAAATAAGACCAATTACCTTTGGCCAACCATTGGAAGAGGACAGGAGGGAAAAAAGTGCATCTCATCAAGCGTGTACCGAGACCTGAATGTTTGCCAACGAGGCAAGCGAATGCGTTGTGATACTGATGAAGCCCTCAACGCGATGACTCACATTTAATTAACAAACACGATTCCCACCTTAGTAATTTCGTCGACAAAATGGACAACCCTCCCAAAAGGGAAAAAGTCATCAGACGATAGTGTTTAGCAAGTCAACCGAGAAAACTGTTTAGAATGCTTGATCTGAGCGAAAGAAGGCATTGTAAAACAATTAGGATAACAGTTACTCATCTTTCTTATTCACCAGGGAGTGTGGTAGTTAGCCACATTAGTAGACGAGCACCTATGATAATCGATCTCGTGAAAACTCGATCACAAATGGATGCATAGTTGATCAAACCGTTCAGGGTATGACAATGGAAATTGAATTGATGGCCTTTATTTTGGTTAAAACACCATTAGCACAAATAATATTTACGAAACTGTGGGGAGTCAGCACGTCCGTCTGCGATGTAAGAGATTGTGGGCATGATATCCATTATAAGTTTCCAATGAAGTGGATGGCCAACCGTACTGTTTAAATCCGCGTAATAAAGCGTAGCGAAATTCGAGTTCTAAATCAGGGAAGCAACATGAACCTGCCCTTCTACTCAATCTGAGTAGTGTCAAATGCCATGCTAAAAAACGGTGGCCATATGAACATGATGACGGTAGTAAGATAAGTTCCGTAATACAGTTTTTTATACATAAATACAACGATGAAAAGTAACTCACTAAGAGCAGATTTGTCACAGAGGGCCTGTTGACGCATATCACAAAGTCGAATGATACCCTTGCTGCTGCTGTACATAAAGAGAGAACAACTTGTGGGATGGAATTCTGCTGAGGTAATCACTTCACTCAGCTCCTCCATGTTCGCTGGTTTTATGTCAACAATGTCTAAAAGAGATGAAATTCGATTGCTAGCAATACTGAAACAGGTGAATAGCAAGTGAGTGGAAAGATGAACTTAATCGGCTAAAACCAGTTAAGGAATGAGGCTTGATGCTGGAATAGAGAGATGGGAAAACCTTGCTAGACGAGAATGAGAGTCATAAAAAACAATAACGATGCGACGAAGATCAAGTTCATGGCGATCGAAAAGAACCAATTGTAAGCGTAGAGATAGGATAGTTTGAAGATGTTAGGGATTAAATGACTCCAGTTGGATCGCGAACTAGAAGTATAATCACTCTTCAAGAAATACAGCAATATATTATACCCTCCTCCATACCTTCGTGCACAAATCGCACTGGTAAAATGAAAATTAACGAGTAATTTTATGTTCGCCCAATCGACTTTAACTATGATAAATTTTCAAGAAAGTATTACTATAACATTCAGAAACCGGTTTTCAAAGGTAAAGAATCACTGTGGTAGTACTTGCTCTGATGTAAGCAGAGATTGCTCTCCACAGGTTCCGAGAAATTTCAGATGAATGAATAGGAAAGCAATGTCTTCTCTGTCGCATTTAAAAAGATTAGTAGCAATTAAATTAGCCAAAATTTTTAAAATGAGTTAATACATCGTTCTAGTAGGTTCTTTTAGCGTTGCAGTAACTCTACTCTACCTATATACCATAGACTAAAGGGTTAAAATCTGTAGAAAATGCAAAGGTTGCGTCAAATACATATTATTGGAAGTTGGTAGCAGGATGCATATCGACAATAAATCTAACAAATCAGAATTTACTAATTGAAAGTAACTTGTGAAAAACAAGGAAATAAAGCTGTCGTTGGTTAAAAAGAACTGAGAGAAATATTTGGAGGTAAGAAAAAATGACTGAGACTACAAGTAAATGAAATTTAGTATGTTTGTATTCTTAGTTCCGGAGTTCCATGCAATTTTCAATTCAAAACAAAATTAACGCAGTATTCTCCAAATTTAAGAAACATAAACCAAAATAAGCAGACACAACCCAAGCTGGCAGAAAAAGTAATTTGGGCACTAGAAGTAGTAATAAATTGGTAGGCGACTAATAACTGCGTGATCATGAATTTTTCTGTTATCGAATTTGTTGTACCATTGTATCAGCCTTTCAAGTTTACAAGATATCGAATAGACAAACTAGCAAAGCTTCCTTATTAAACACATAAATACCAAATTTGTGATCATCGTATTATTTTGCATGCGATAAATTTCGTGGAAATTTATAAAAAAATATAACAGATAAACAGATTTGCCCATTCTATTTTGGCGACTCCTAAGTCACAATCCCTTCCAATTGCTCCAACAGGTCAAATATGAATACACCAGAGAACCTACTGAAAGATTGATCGCTGACATTGAGGTGCCAGAGGTTGATGCGTAGATCATCTGCAGAGAGGAATGTTTCCTGGTCCGAATTGACGGAGATTGAATTTACATGATAGGCATGTGCATTGGCATAGACTCGTCGACAGCGGGCCACTACCGATGTATCTACTGAAGCTGCAGCCTCAATACGTCGAGGCGCCAAAATCTGTGAAGCCGGGACATCACCAGCACCGCCTGTACCTGTATTCAGGTCCTCTTCGAAGACTTCCTCGTCGCCTTCTTGTGTTGCCATTGAGGTAAGACGTCTAGAAATTCGATAAACCGTTTCGGAAGACCGATTTGGACGCTCCGAAAGACGCCATAGTTTGATTGTTTTATCTAAGGTTGAAAAAAATTTAATAGAGAAAAAGTAAATGCAGGAGACCAGCAAATCTGATAGTGTGAAGATAACATATATACAGTAATGATAACACAAGCAGTCTAAGACCATTCAGGCTGTAATCACTTATCAAATTTGTCCATTCATTAATAGACCATCTTGTTTTATTGATAAGTTTATAAACGTCACCTTATTTTCAACAATGAAACGTCAGAAATACTTATTTGTTGTTAATTCTGTCATCACTAACCGTCCATTCAAGTCGTTCATCCCAAATTATATGGTCCGGACTGGTTATTAAGAGTATATTTGAGCTATTCCCAAAAGAAACTACTGGAGAATTCATAAAATCATGAGTGGATATACAATGGGTACAAAGCTAATTTTTTGACGCAAATCAATCGAAGCTGAACACTACGAAGTTAGAGGGGTAATACATTCCTCATAGAAGCTATTTATCAACCAGAATCAAATTAGCGAGTAGATAAGTTTGGATGCTAAGCTTAACTGGCTTCTCCGAAAGCAAAGATATATAAAGTGCTCGATTAAGTGCAACAAAAGGAAAGTAAAAACCAAAGCCCAATAACTATAATTTATTTGTAATCACTATTACTGAAATTCAACATTAAATATACCCGAAAAACGTGCAAACGATCCACATAAGACAGTAATGTCGAGAATAGCTCTAACAGACGCAGTCATAATTATCTCACACAATATAAGATTTCTCAATACATTCTTCAATAGACCATATTGGGAATTAAGAAAAAATATGCTGACCCAGATGAGTGAGCACGCGCACGTAGAGGAAAGTGAACTAAATGTAAATATGAAGCACAAAAAATAAAACACCTGACTGGAGTTAGTCGGTGAGCATTAATTTTTACTCATGAACATAAATGTTCCTGCGAAGAAGAATGTGTAAGACGTAAACAAAGAGTGATATGCCAACAAGAGCGTAGAAAAAAGAGGAAATTCAACTAACGACGAAACGCAACTTTAATTCTAAAAATGAAACTGAACAAACCATTTGTGGAAAGGAGGTGCCTCGAAGAGTTCTGTTGAGGTAACCAACGAATGCGGTTGATCTTTTCCTCGATTTCAAGCGACTTAAGGTAGTCGAATTCTGATTCATGGCTTACGAAGGCGCAGTAGGGCTCATAACGAGGAAAACCTGACTTTTTATTCTAAAATTAAGTAAAGATAAATTAGAAGTTCTTAGACTGACAATAGATTTAAAAAACATACGGGTCATAAACACGAAAAATTTGAAATTACCTCATTATTCGTTTTCAAAATTGAGATTTTTCCACCCCTATCGCCATAAGCCAAAAAGTTTCCACTACCATCATATTGCACACAAGATATGTTTTCACCTAAGGAATAAATCTGCGGTTCTTAGTACCTACCCTCAACTGCAGGATTGGTGAAATTCAGCTTTATATCATCGCAGATCCATGAAAGGTTTATTCGAGTTTGGTCCTCTTTAAAAAATAGAAAGTTTGTAATTTCAAAAAAATTAGACAAGTTGGTACCCGCGCATTTGACAGTAAAAAAAACTAAGTTAATTAAAATGATGATTACAAAAATATAAAAATTATAATATTCTGGCAATTTTTGTACCATCCATAGGGATAGGAGAAACGCCATTCATTTTAAGTAGTTCAACTAGAAAACCGAGTTTCAACCCAAGGCTCCGTAAACCAAAGATTAAATCGAACGCATGATTCCGATTGGTCGAAAAGAATTACGAAATTTTAAGAAAATGATAATAACCACCTTGTTGTATTTGCCATTGATATAACTATAATTTTTCTTTTTTATTATTACATTTCCTTCGAAGGAAGATTAACTTAATTTCAGGTCAAACTTCATTTGAATATAATGTATCGCCCATAGTCCAATTAAGCGTCTATTAACGAATTGTGCTTTATTTCGGTAAATTATGGCTGAACTATCACTATTTATATTTTATGGCTTAGACATAGTTTTATCTCATATTTTCAGCCTTCAAATGGGTAGTATTGTAATTATTGATGGTAATTAATTGAGTGGAATTTAATAGAATCTTGGTTCAGTTCTTGTTAATATGTATTATCTTTATCGGAAAATTGAAAACCAAAGTTTGCAAATTGACGTCTTTTCATTTCTTAATGATTCTGCTTGATAGACTGAAGAGGGCAATCGAATTTTTCTGGTCAATAATACGAATAAATTTAAGTGATCTAGAAATTTTCAATTTGTATTATTTTCAAATTTGAGAAATTTATCGGATGATGGGAAGAATTTTGGGGGAATAGCTCATTTGAATAATGAATTTGATGAAGTGCACAACCTTATCATACTTAGACTAATCGATTTCGTGCATAATGGAACTTTCTTGAATGTGTAGCCGTGATGCCTATTGCATTAGGAAGTGATTTGGGTCACAAATACAGACAAATTTCAACTAATTAAACATCAATAGTCATTATAGGGCCAGCTTACTCTAAGACGCCCATAATGACTAAGGTCTTTAGCACTTTCTCATTGTGACGAGACCTGCCAAATAGTTATCACAGCTTCATTAAACGTAGTTCCAGTCCTACCTCCTGTTTTATTGATATCGCTGAGGTAGCTCTGTTGATTTTTGGAGTCAGTTTACCAGTCCGTTAAAATTTGGAAGACCTAATTAATTATAGTTTAAACATAGATTGAAGCTTATATATTTTCCCTTATTATACAGAAATAGCAACAAAATCCGTAGAAATATTTTCACAAGCGATAAACATCTCTGAAATTTCTTGATGTTTAGATTCCGGAGAAATGTTTTAGCTGAAAGTGTAACTTCCTTATTTCCTTGCCAAGAGTCGATATCAGACAAATTAAGGCTATGAAACCAAATACTTGAAATGCACACATTATTTAAAGTTAGACAAGACGAAAACCCCAATTTGTACAGTACTTAAAGGTTCAGACAAAATTTTAACACAATGTAAATCTACAGCAAAATATCTAACTACTATTTTCAGATTTCAAATGTTCGAGTTTTCATGGTTAGCATTTATTTTCACGTATATATTGAAACTCTGCGTAACCTGTCGTCCGAATTTTTGGTCTTATTTTATTCATACTTTCAACATGTTAATAACGCATTAATATAAACACATTCTCAAATGGAAGTCCAAACTTTGACCATTGCAATCATCTTTCTGCTTAAATTACATGCACAAGCCCGAATCCGGCACAAATTCATGAGCTAGTTCTTATATCTTCTCAATATTAGGCGATATGTCTCATTTAAGTGTTATTCATATAAATCAATTTTTTAAATTATGTTTCTTACCTTGGATTGATTAACAGCAGTATTAAACATGAAAACATTTATATTAGATTTGAGACAATTTGAAAAATCTCATTAAACAAAGTAAGAAATGAGGAATGAACATAAGGACTGCGACTAATTAGGAATGGTTGGCTGAATGTTTAGATACAAAAATATTTGTTCATCAAAGTTTATTCAAATTCTAAAATTACCATTCAGACGCAGTTAAATTATTAAGATAAAGTTAGTAATAATTAAGTATAACCAGGTTTCATAATTGATTTTATTAAATATTTCCTAAAGTGAAATCCAGTGTTAAATTTTATAACAGCTGCCATATACGCGCGTCGATTGCATTATAGATTAGCTTGCCTATAGGTCTTCTTTGGCGCTGCCCCTCATCGCCTTTATGTATATCATTGTAATTGAATCGAACGCTACTTTTCTTTCATATTAATTTATTTCATCACGTATTAATTTTTTTCAAATGCTTTTTTATAATATTTACTGTTTTTGCTTGTATATATATTTAAATAAATTTTGTTAATTTTTTTGTACTTGGAATCACAGATTTACATCAAGCTATTTTCATTCAACTGAAATGATTATTAAAGAATTTCGAATATGTATGCCGATGACGGTTGAAGAGTATCGAATCGCTCAGTTATATATGATTCAGGTAGTTACATAACTATTTTTGTCAACTTATTTGGCCTATAATTTAATGCTTTAATCGGCTGACCTTAACTGGCACTATGTAATTAATTATCAGAAAAAGTCCCGAGAAGAAAGCACGGGTGACGAGAGTGGTGTTGAAATATTAAAAAACGAGCCATATACTGATGGACCTGGTGGAAGTGGCCAATATACCTTCAAGATTTATCACATCGGGAGTCATTTGCCAGGTTAGGACTTCTATGGGGCTGTCTTAAAGTAGATTGCTTATTATTTTGTTAAAATGTATGTCTTTTAGGCTGGCTTCGCAGTATAATTCCAGATACAGCTCTCCGAGTTGAAGAAGAAGCTTGGAATGCTTACCCCTACACGAAAACTCGTTACAAAGTACCATTCATGGAGAAATTTTCCCTTGAAATTGAGACGATGTACTTGGACGATGCTGGCGAACGCGAGAATGTCTTCAACTTGTCATCTGGAGATCTAAATGCTCGAATTGTTGGTCTGTGTCCATTCGCGTTTTCTGTTACAATGACATATTGCTGATTTTTTTGGGAAATGAATTTTTCTTTTTTTTCTTAGACTATATCGATATCGTGACTGACCCTCTAGCTCCTTCTAAACCCAATGAGGATCCTTCAACATACGTTTCTCAGGTAACAGGCCGTGGTCCCTTGCCTAATAATTGGCGGGCGGAGTTTCAGGAAGCGATGCGAACTGGGCGAAAATATCCCAATCAAGGAACTAAGCCGGATTCCACTGGGAGCGTTGTTGATCAACCTCTTCCCATGCGTATTATGTGCTCGTACAAAGTGTGTCGTGTGGAATTCCGCTACTGGGGAATGCAGTCCAAAATTGAGAGCTTCATTCAGGAAGTCGGTAAATTTACCCTGTTCATGGTACCACGGTAGTTTTTTAAAAGAATCTGATGAAGCTAGTTCTTAACTTTGGAATTGTGTTACTTCCAGGTAGTCTCAACTTTTATCAACTATGGGTTATTAAATCAATTCACACTTTGGTTCAGGCCTATTTAAACTAAGCATTAATATTTATGGTAGTATATTTTGAGGTTAGAACGACAATTGTTGTGCCTATTCAATTGTTGCATGAAAGCGTATATTGTTCGATTCACGTTGGATGACTTGTGCTCATCTCATTTGGTTGTTATGGCACCATTTACTTCATTTATCTGCGTCATTTGTTTCAATAAATACTGTTTGAGATAAACAATTTTTTACTCTTAATAAGCTGAAGCAAGAATATTTGGCCTAGAATTGGTGCCTGAATTCTCACTCCCTTCCCCCCCCCCCCATTCAAATTTACAAATCATTTGGAAATAAACAAATTGGACAAACCGTAAATGCATATCTGGGGATTGTGTCTATGTATTGAAACTGTTCTTATGTAGCTATGTATTGGGGATTTGAGTGCTGCACTGCAATTTACTGCAATTCTTCAAAATACAACAAATTTTGACACAATTACGATGCTCTATCATTCCTTTTGACCAGGTTATAATCTCCTTTTTACTGTTTTTTCCCATTTTTAATTACCAAATTCATGGGTTCGGTGGAGGAATGAACGCCGATTAATTTACTTTGAAGTTCCTTACTAGATTAAGCGTTAATAATGAAAACGTGCATTTCCGACAAATTTTTTAATGCCTCATATTGATTTGGTTAAATTAAGCCTTTATTCGCTTGTGCGGACTTTCAGAACACCCCGATACTTCTATTACTGCTACTACACTTCCTATTAGTTAACATATAACGTGATGCATGATTTGCTTACATCATAGTTGCGACTCTGAAAACAACTGGCGTATTCACATTCACCTGGATGATTAATTGTGTTAATTTTTCATTATCACTTCATGGAGATGGATAAACATTTATTACTCACGTCTAAAGCTTAAGTGTGCGACAGCAAATATACGAATGCACTAAAGCAATGTGGTCTTATAAAGAATAGATGATGACAATATTAGTTAAAATAAAGGTTTTCCCTCTATGCAGTTAAGAGTTTAGTCAGCAGTTTTAAACAATAACCTCTTAAGCACTTTCCACACAGAGTCTGAGTCTTGTCTATGAGATTGAGCGATTTTGAGTGTATGAGAATTCAAATAATTTTTAGCATACTAGAGATGGTACGTTACACGACCGAATACACAAGGTCGCAGACGCAGGTTGAGCTTAGACCCTAACTTATCATAGGGACAGTACTTTCAATTTTTGGTAAGTCTTCTCTATTTGTGGGGTGTGCGATAGACTTACCTCTATGTGGTGCACTCTGGGCAACGTATACGTATGCAGCAACAAAGTCTGCTAAACGGCACTTGACTTCAAGCTACCATGACCCTACTGTATGTCATATTTGGCCACTTTCACAGTACTCACCTTACCTTTTTCCTTATCTTTTCGTCTGCCTGTCTGTCTCTTTTACATCTACGAATAATTCTTCTGTCTCCCCTCCCCCCCCCCACTTGACTTTTTGTGAATTTGATGTTCCCCCTCCCCTTTGTGAAGCCCGAAGTCAACTAAAGGGCTAATGATAGCTATCATAGAGCTTGCCGTTTGATATAAATTAATGTACTGCTATTTGTGAAGCCCGAAGTCAACTAAAGGGCTAATGATAGCTATCATAGAGCTTGCCGTTTGATATAAATTAATAAATCTTCTCTATTTCCTTTGAAAATCACTATTACTAAGTATATTTTTCTTTCACTGTTATTTACCTTTAAGCAGACAACTTCATTATAATGTGGAATAGAAGTTAAAACCGTTTAGTGATAAGCATATGTTATTTAATGTTTGGAATCTGCAATTGCTTTTATATTTCCTGTAATATCCAGCACTTCGTCGTACAATGGTCAATGCCCATCGACAAGCCTGGACATGGCAGGACGAGTGGTATGGTCTCACGATGAAGGACATTCGACGTCTTGAAGCGGAAACCGCTAAGCTCCTTGCCATGAAGGTGGGCCGATGTGAACCTGATCTGGTTATTTCTCCTCCACCTCCTTCAACCGATGGGAATCACGTACTCCAGCAGGACCAACAGCCACAAAATCAACAGCAATTGTCTTCTCAGACCGAATGTGTCAGTTCCTCATTTTTTTCATGCATATAATCAATATTATTCACACCAAGGCATAAAAAATTTTCAATCTTTCATATTTGAAAAAAAGACAGCATTAATCGGCTAACACTTTTGTCTAATAAATATTTGAGGGGAAGGGCTGTCAAAATGGTGCCCGAAAGCGACAGTACTGTCGTCAAAAGCCATTTATTTTTTTTGGTTTCGGTCGCTTTAATATTTACTAAGTAGTTTTAAATTTTATCCACGATATTCAGTGCTTATTGGTCACTAATTTAATTACAGAAGTAAGATTATTGTTCGTCCCCATTGCATTCGTGTTATACTCGTTTGCCAAATATGAGATTAATACCTAATAACGCTTATTTCTCAATCACTCCTCGAATAAATAAAGCGAACTGGCCAATGGATGGATTATTAGATGATAATTTCTTACATGCATTTTACTTGTAGACTTTATACTACCTTTTCTTCACTCAAATTAAGAATAGTTTTATTTTGTATTTTTAGAAGCACTTTTATCATGCCACGTTAGAAGTGAACGTGTTAATGAATGACAACTTCACCTTCAAATAAGATTATTGGCATTCTCAGAGTAGTTAGACTTTCGTAAGACTTAAAGGTCTAACCTCGATCATTAGCATACCTTTTAATATTCTTTGTCTTCTAACCGCTTTCTCAAAGCTGAGTTATAAAAGGGGAACAAGATTGTTGATGGATAATGGAAGTAATTGGGAATGATTTAGTTTTTTTTGAATAAATGGGGCTAGCGTAAGTTTAAGGCTAATTGCAAATGGTAATGATTGAGTGGATCAGTTTAGGAGAGCGACATGGTTACAGTTAAGCTATGCATTCTTCCATCATCCTGCTCAATCTTGAGATGTTGTCTTTGTAGAAGGATGTCAAGAAGCAGAAAATTGACGGTAAAGAGAAAGGAGATGAAATAGCCCATTCATTGAACTTCGGATCTTGTTTGAGCTTTGCGTCAGAGACCGAACGCGGTAAGTTATCCCTTTCTAATCCTTAATCGCTTCCGGCTGAATCGCTTGTATCTTTGCGTATTATCATTATCATTTAACCCTCTTTATAGCTCTTTCGATATCTGCTTAGAGTTTCTTGTGATGGGCCACTCTGACAACTTTTCGCATTCGTACCGATTGCAATTTCTACTGTTTCGCAAAATATATGTTTCGATTTTTTCTCTCTTCAAAAAGACCTAGAAGTGAAGTAGCAGATGGCTAATGTCAACTTACTTCTTTCCAGTTATGCATCATTTTTCATTTATTCAAGGTGGTAGGTGGGGGGAGGGGGGGGGGGGGGTTGATAATTGCTGAGTTGGCGAATAGACGTTTATTTCTCTAATTTTGCCTTTTAGCCTCCATGTTTCAAAGTTTTCATGGTTCAGATGTAGATGACGAAGACTTTTTCGATGCCCAATGTAAGTTCTTCACTTTTCATAATTGTTTCTTACTTGTTTATCTTAGTCTACAATTGTCACACTAGGTGTGTCTTAAAATTATACTTTGTAAATTTGATGGCCATCTCGTTAGCTTTCAAGTAGATTGCTCTAACTTACATCCGGAATGTGTTGATTTTGACTTCTTGAAATGAAAGCCTCTAGTTCTTACTGGTGCAGTGGCAAAATAAAACTTACTCGTAATCTCTTTTCTGGCTAGATTTTAATTTAGAAGCAATCAACGTAGGAGAGCTTTAGTAACTCCATTACCACAAGGAAAGAAGGAAAGGGATGGTGTCGGAGTATTTAAACTTGAAGAGGGAGAGATAGTGCTAGTAATAACCAAACTGGAAACTCGGTTCAATAGGCATTCAATTTACGCATCTGTTATTTAGCTGGGGAAAATTCGATTGATGTCTTGAAGGCCAATGAGGAGTTATGAACAGAACTGGGATAAAGGCCTGTGGGCTCTGTTGGAGTAGGCAGGGTAATTAAGTAATAATTACTAAAGAGTCGATACTGGGAGAAGGGTAAAATGGTGGGTGTATCTCCTCTTTGTTCATACCCAAAAGCTCTTTTTTGTGATTGTTTCTTGGAAAATTAGCTAATGTACGTTTAATCTTAATTATTTCTTAAGTTTTCAAAGTAGCCATCAAAATATTGCTCTCTTTATCAACAATTCTGATACCTGGCAGAAGATGTGTTTTACATTTATAAATGGGAAAAATATACCCAAAACCGTTGGTTTGGTAATAAGTGATGATTGAACGCTGACTTGCTTAGCACATGACCACGGGAAGAATTCTTTTTTATTTAAATATATGCCACGATAATTTCAGTTTCTCTTATGTTGGAATGAAGGGCTAAACATTAACATTTTTTATTTAGATCAAATGGCAGGCTTTATGATAGGTATCGTTAGCCCTTTAGTTGACTTTGGGCTTCACAGGGGGGGGGGTGTGGGAACATCAAGGTCACAAAAAGTCGATGGGGGGGGGAGGGGAACAGAAGAGTATTTCATAGATGTAAACAGATATTGTTGAGAAAAAGGAAAGATGAGTATCGCGGAAGTGGTCGAATATGACATACAGTCGGGTCATGGTAGTTTGAAGTCAACTGCCAAATTACTGACTTTTTTGCCGTATGGTATTTGTCGCCCAGGGTGCACCTCATGAGGTCAGTCAATTTCGCACCCCACTTTAATACTATTCTTATTATTATAACTACACTAAGAGCATCGGTTGGTTTCATCGGTGAAAAAGAGTTGAGGATAATGGAGTTGAGCGCTCGTAATTTCCATTCATGAAAACCTTTTTCTGAATTGCTTTTGCCTATTGGACATATGCACTCAAGTGCGTTTTTCTCTCCATTCGAGGTGTATTTTAGTTGTTTCACGTTCACTATATTTTGAAAACACTATAGTGATATCGATTGGCTGTTTTAAATTATTTTTCCATGTAATTTTTAAATAGACTTATTGTATTGAAAGAGCCCTTTTCTATTTATGCTTAGCCATAAACACGAGCGGTGAGAATTCGACTGATGTATGCACAGCTGCAACTGAAGGTACTTGATGACCATATTTTGAACTGCCTTTTTTGACTTCGCATATCACATCTGCCATCATTTTGATCACTTATTTTCAATAAATTTGTTCATTATTTTGATTTGCTATCTCTCAATCACTTGAAACACTGTCTTTGAAATTTACTAACCGCTATTACTAAACTTTTATGTTTAAACTGACCTCTTGCGCTCTATTGCCTCTCATGCTCCTTACAAACCTTGCTTCCCTACCTCTTACTTCCCCATATAGGTATCTACTTTACTAAACCCGGAGAAGTCTCTCAATCCAATGCCCTCCTTTTTGTTCTTCATGGAGGTATGCCAAAATCGACTATTAACACTTCAACCTCATAATCTCGCTCTCTCTCTATCTCTCTCTTTGTGATTTCATTTGGCCTGTCTGCTTGGTCCATGTGTAGGTTGTTTACAGGAGAAAGCAACAGAGGAGTCCAGTAGACAAGCGGATTACTCCACATTCAAGTTCGTTCTGGAGTCGATAGTGTCGAATGTCTTTCCTGGACTTCAATCGCGAGTTATCACCCAACTCGTTCCATGTCCATATCAGACCACTGAAGCTCTTAGAATGCTTAATATGTAGGCTTCTGGCTTTTTTACCCCTTTTTTGATACTTAGTACTCAATTGAATATCCTTGTGTTCTAGGCTGGATCCTTCTTCTCTTGAGCCGGCTATCTCAGGTGTTAATAAAGGGGCAATGCGCAGTATTATCCCAATCGGCAACATTCCCATTCTTCTTACCACCTCACCCCACTATCCCCAAGTAAGATTTCTCTTTTTGTTATTGTCCCACTCGATTGCAATAGAATGTTAGTATATACCATATAATCTTTACTGACCGCGACGAAATTGCCATCAATTCAAGCAAGATACTTTGTTAAAAGTAAGTCCGATTTGTTTCTAATGGGTCTTGGTAAATTCGTTGAACTGAGGTTTTTGAATCGAATTATCCTTGGCAAACAATGCGTATTCCCTCTTTGCCATACACAGGAGTGATTCAAGACAAGGTAAGGAAATGAAACAATATTCGGAAGAAAGAAACTTGACTTTCCTTCAGTAGGCATTAAATCAGAATTTAAACTAAAATTGGTGTTGGAGGTCTTTCTTTGGAATCAAATTTGAATATATGATGTTTCGCTCAGAGGTTTGAGGGTGATTATCCTGAACCAAAAATCATATGACCGAAATGAAGGCGGCGATAATAAAATGCATAGTTTTTGGTCTAAGAGCCTACAGAACTTCTAGACGACAGTGCATTCAGTGTTTTACGAAGTTTCAGGCAGACGTACATCTAATGGGAAGGAAAAGCAGATTTAGCCTAAATGAATCCCCTAGAAATGAAATACATCGAATGAGAGTAGTTGCTGATTGGCTAGAGAGGGCCTGTGAAAATCAGCAATGAAGTAATTGAAGGGTAATCAATCTATAAGAACGTTTACTCGCGCATTAAGTTAAAGACAGCGAAAAATAACTTGGAATTGACGCCGTTTTGTGCTAATACTACTAGTTATTTCCAAAATTCATTGGTCGTGGTTGGTCACCCTCACTGTGCAAAGTCGGTTGCATTCAAGTAGTGAAGAGGACAATGCAATGTTTTTTTAAATTTTAGCATAAATGGAGCTGGTTAATATTTTCGTAAAGTTCGTATGTAATGTCCCTTTTTATCCTTCAGGAAATTAACCAACTGGCCCAACTCCTGAATGAACGATATGTGGAGTTCCGTAACTCCATGGATGGAATTCACTTCAGTGGGAACGTTTTCGTGGTTGCTGACTGTGTTAGCTCTATCATGGTCTACGATCTTCTCGTGCTCTCCAACCCCTCTTTTAAACGCGTATTTTACATCTCTTTTAATTTACTTAAAAATTAATTTTTTATATTGTAAATTTATTGAGCTAATTTCCAACCGCCATCATCACTCATAACTCCCAAATTCGATAATCTTACCAGGTTAATTTGCTCGCATAATTACCATTTTGGTGACTAAACACTTCATAATATCATGTTCAACCATTACCATAATCAATATCTGATTTGCAATGAACAGAAATTCGATATGTTCAATGTTAACGCCAATGGTGGTATCTTTTGTTCGCCGCTATTGATTGCTCGATCTATTACTGCTTGCTGAGTTTAAGCCGTTAAGTTGACTGCTTGGCCGTAGTAAGATCTTATTTTCACCTCAAGTGCGCAGTGTTTAAGAAACGTACTTTGCTAATTGACTCCAGTTCATCTTACGTTTTATTTAATGTAACTGCGTTTATCTACCTGAGAATAGGAAGGTGAGCTGTGCAAATTATTTTGGACGCACAAAAAGTGTTTGGCATGTGTCATTTTTATTTCCTTTATTGGGATGATTGGTTAAAAGTGCCCACTACTACGATTGGTATGCTATTGGAACCTTTTAAGATTTATTTCTCCTCGCCTTTTAGCTATGGCATCATTTGCCGATTATCGAACCCACAACACACGAAGGATTGTTTTCTTCAATAAATGGTTTTTTACTTGTCTAATGATATAAAGAATATGGATGGCGAAAGCGATGTTTTTGTAAACAATTGTGCCATAGACTTTCTCCTTTACTCCCAATTTTAGGCTTTGCTCTCCGTGAGAATTTCCACCGTCATTCTCATTAAATTTCCAACCCGTGTCAGTGTATTTATCGTAGTTGCGGATTGCAGTTTCTTTTCCTAAATTATGAAATCTCGGTTTGAGATTTCTAGGCACGTGTATTCGATTATAGTTATAAATCATAGACTATTGGGTAA
Organism: Rodentolepis nana; assembly: GCA_900617975.1. Taxonomy (NCBI): domain Eukaryota; kingdom Metazoa; phylum Platyhelminthes; class Cestoda; order Cyclophyllidea; family Hymenolepididae; genus Rodentolepis; species Rodentolepis nana. The sequence continues at coordinate 26,407 of UZAE01012056.1, forward strand.
AAAGTGCATCTCATGTAATCTTTTTTCACGAAGAATTGTTTACACTTAATCATATATTTTAGTCCGATACATTTACGGACATGGTAAATATCCACAAACAAGAAGTTCAGGATGGACCGTCTCTTTTATTTGATGTAAGTGGTGTGTTATCTCTTTAAGTTCTGTTTGATTGTTGGTGTCATTTTAATCATATTTTGATGTTAGGTACAAGATGTCTTCTTCCTCGGATCTCCCTTGGGTCTGCTTCTTGCCCTTCGACGGCAATTGGGTCTTAATTCTCCTTATCTTGGTGAGGACTTCACTATTAGTGTCATCATTCTGAATTCACTTCTTTACTAAGTGGTCTTTATTTACTCTTCCTCGATAGATAGCCAACTAGCACCGGCACGGCCGAATTGTGAGCAGATATTCAACATTTTTAGTCTTGCCGATCCTTTTGCTTATCGTTTGGAACCCCTTCTGGATCCCTCCTTTGAACACATTCCAGTTGTTCGTCTGCCTACGAATTCTGCAGCTGGTCGGTCACTTGATCAGTGGCAACGTCTTCGAGAACGTCTCCCCATGGAAGCGTTCTTTAGGGCGAACGTGAATTCTTCAGTTACTGCTTTGTCGGCATCTCATAATTTCGATCCTCGAGACTCTTCCAGTCAAAGGCAATCTTCAAATCTACCAAATCCCTCGTTTTCGGTTGGAGCTGAAGACCAGGCATCAGGTTGGTTTATTTCCTGTTTCCTTTGGAATTTAAAAACGCTTGAGGAAAATCTACGTAGCCATTAAGCTTTATTTGAAACTTCTAGCAGTTTCCTAACCTACTTGGAACTCCATTAACAAACCTAAGACTTCTCGATGTGTTTACAACTTTCTCAATTTATTACCGTCTTTGCTTTGGAACAACTTCATAATCTTTAGACAACTTTGAGCTTATTTTTAACGTTTAAGCCTTTGCAGATCCTAAAAATGTTAATTTTCAATCACCTTTCTTTAACCATCTACAAAAATATCCAAGTAATTGTTTGCATAGAAAGATTGGTAGTACATAACTGGCCTAAACAGGGAATTTATCAAATATTTGTCCTTTTGGAAGTGGATTAAACTTGCGATTCATAAACATTGAGGGGGTAATGTCTCCTCAGCCAACTGTTATCCCACCTGATTTCAAGTTCCAGCGATGGCTCTTATTCTTGCCCACTGCCCCGACTCAAGAACCTAAGAAGGAGGGATGCGTTTTGATCCTCGTTGATGGAGAATTCGAACGCCTTTCTAATTTTTAATTGTTGGATTTGGGTACTACATGTAACTACGAGCATACGTGTCATTGAAAAGTAAAATTTATTGAGGTTGGCTAGCGTTCATGTCATTGTAGCCATTGCAAAATACCCCTCTCTCGTCATTACGCAGATCAGCTGCAGAAGAGGCTTGCGACTATGCACTACTCAATGTCCATTAGTATTGTTAGTAGTAGCGTAGAAATGCAGAAGCTAGGCAATTTATGGCCATGATAAGCTGTGGAAATGGGTTAAGACAAAGTCTAGTAGGTGATAGAGGTGTGGAGATGAAGTTGTTTAAAGACCAACGTCTGGAAGTACTGAGAAGTTGTAGTTCACTTAGTTTTTTTGATTGCAGTTGAAGAGTGCTCATTGAACAGGTAGTTCACGTTAGAAGCTTAGAATTTGCGATTTGTCGCCGAAATGCACTAAATTCCTGTCTACGATTTTCAGCTCTGATTGGCTGGCTTTTTTAGTTCTGTTGGCAGTCGGTGCTGTCATTTCATTTCATTTTCCTTCAATGCTTGAGAATGAAATTTGTTCTTACCTGGTAATCAACGGTTTACTACCTTCTCATAGCGGAAACGAGATAGTTAAAAGTACAAGTTACCTGAGCTACATGAAATGTGTTCGCGCATGATGAAATTTGACTAAAGGTTAATTTATTTACCATTTTTTGTCTCTTATCACTGAATGTGTAAGCTCTGGTAGGGATTTGAAGGTATCGCCTATGCTACTTCTCTCTGTTATACTTTACGATTTTATACGTTTTCCTAATTTCTTCCTCAAAAACATTTTCTTCGGAAACAACTGTTGTACGCGCATTACTGTGTGGATGCCTTCATTCAAGCCATCACATTCACATGTGACCATGTTGCTTTTGATATATAATTGGTGTTTGTAGTTTAAGACGCAAAAGTGCATATTCTCTGTATTTAATGATAATGTTGCACTTATTTTAACCGTGCAATTTACTCTATGCTTCCCTTTTATGCCGATTCAATAATTAATCATCTGAAGTGTAGTGGAAAATGCGTATAAAGGACTGAAAGACGCATAGAACTAAATAACATCTTACTGTATTTTTCCAATTTACAATTATGTGGAAAAAGTATAAACACCAGACATGTCTCAGTTGTTTTTAATAGCTAATTACTTGTTTTATTCTTAAAAGGCACTTCCTGATAATATCAATTAGCGTATAGACTCGGTGTTACCATGAGTTGGTCTTTATGAGTAATTTCTTTTTCGTCTGTCATCTTACTGACCTAGAAATGAACGGTTCCTTTGGTCATCAACATTGCAGTGTATATGACAATGAGCATTGAGTTATCACCTGACAGGCATTCACACTTTTTCTTTAGCTAGCATAGTTGGTTTTAACTCAATTCTATGTCAAGCCAGTTTCAAGTTTCACTCCATCTTGTTTTTTTAAATAGAACATTGTGTTGGGAGGGGGGGGGGTGTGCGATAGACTTACCCCCACGTGGTGCACCCTGGCCAACGTATACTCATACGGCAAAAAAGGTCTATTAACCGGCAGTTGACTTGTGACTTCAAAATACCATGGCCCCATTGTATGTCATATTCCACCACTTCCACAATACTCATCCTTCCTTTTCCCTGCCTTCTCTCTAGGATACCCGAAGTCAACTAAAAGGCTAATGATAACTATCAAAACGCCTGCCTTTTGAAATAATAATATTGTGTTTGGGACCTGGATTCCCGGGTTATTGTAATCACTAACGTCGGTGGTATACTTCGTGATAGCTTCAAGGGTATCTAATTTGGATTTTTTTTGCCTTGATAAACGAAGGAAAATTAATTCAACTGATATTAATCTTGAATGTTTCTTTTTCACAAGGTGATCTTTAAATTAACCTTTTTGTATACTATGGTTGGCATTCACCCAATAGCAGAAATAATTGCAGCTAAGTTATATAACTCATTTCAATAGCATTCTCTCCTTGTGACTGTTAATAATATGAAATTTTATATTGCGATACGTTTTGGTGTTTTTTTTTCTAGCACGTTTTCATTTTTGTTCTTTCATCATTTCCAAATGAGCCTCCAACTTTTGGCACCATCCGTATATTTGGTGTAAATGAAGTTTACAACTCTTGCTTCCAGTGTTGCGATATATTCAGTGCTGTACCTCATTTGGAGGGGTCGTAGGATGATTGGTTGCGGTAGATTAGGCAAATACCGTGTCGTTTGATTTGGCTTCTTGGTTTTCTTTCATTGGGAAACATTTGGAGAAATTTAATTGTGGAAATATATGCTTAGGCTGATCCAAAAACCGCCTGTTCTATAAAAAACGTTTTTCTGTGCTATATATTCAACTGGAATTTCATATAAAATATGTGCTCCCATTTTCTCCTAGTAAAAAAACTTATTCATGTTATATACGATTTTAAAAAAATGTCATTTTGCCTTTTATCTAGTGGTAGAAAGAGGTGGGGGAGGGGGGGGGGTGCTTAATGCAAGAACACATCGGTCCAGTGGTTAATGTAATTGATTATCTCTGCGTTGGAAAATAATTGATTTTGCATGTATCTTTGTGCTATGTTGTTTTAGGGCAATGCACTTGGTGGGGTCAAAGTCGGATAGACGTGGGATTGCACTGTCCTGAGGCTGTCCAAAACATTCTCTCGCGGGCTCTTCCTCCTCTCGTCCATTCGAGTTATTGGGAGTCCAAGGACGCCAGTTTCTTCATTCTCTGGCAGGTGGGTGTGCTCTATTTACTCTTTTTGGTGCATTTTGCCAAAAAAATGTGGTGAGAGATTCGAAAAAAATCAACTCTCCCTGCAGTCTTCAGTGCAAAAATGTATCAAAATAGAGAAGAGAGGATATTGGTGTTGTTGAGAGTAAAGTTTGTTACATTAACTTGAATAGCGATCGATTCTCCTTTGACTTTAAGACAATTTTGAATTCAAATATTTTTTAACTTTTCCTTTCCTCTGGTGTTTTCTTGTCCCTAGTTGTTCTAATTTACTGTCTAGTCTTGAAATAGACATTTATTTCATTTTTCTTCATATTTTACATTTATTTTTCCTCCCCTGTCTCCCCTCCACTCCCCCCCCCCCCTCGAAAATGTGCCTCTGCCCCTTTTCCCTTTTGCTACACTGGCCAACTAGTTGCCCCAAGAGATATCTTTTTACCTTTCCTCTTCTCAGTCACCCCTAATATATTCCAGATTGACTATTAGTTCGAATTTGGGTCTGTTGGCGACTGGACAATATTTGCTATGAATGTGGGCTTTCAAAATCCTAAGTTCTCATTCATTCGTATTTTCTAAATCAATTCTATCTCCTCCAATGGAAGAAATCCGAAATAATATTAGTTATTATAATGTATTATTATCAGTTTCCATGGGCATAGTTCTTTTTTTTTGAAAATTTGATTGACCACTGGGCTGAATCATGTCAAGGACTGCCAATTTAAGACACTTAATGTGTTTTTAAAAGCCAACAGAGCTTTCAAAGTGGATAATTGAACTGCCATCACTGATATGGGTTGAATGAATTTTTCTCGCTAAACATTGATAGGACATTAATTTGTTGAAATATTGTCAAAAAATGCTTATCACACGTCTTTAATATTGCTATTTTTGATGGCAATATCAGCTGTCGCACTAGCTCTATTTTTTCAAAACCCCATGCTTATCCTTTCTCCCTTTTTTCCTCCTTCGTGATTGTCAAGTGGCCTCCCAATTTTCATTAAACAAGTAATTTTGCTCCTCTTCTCTTGTTTCTCATTTGTGCCTCCACTTGTGCACTTGACACACGGTGTGTGTGTGTATGAATGGCAGTCTCCTCCCATCTCTCTTTCATAATTTGATTTCTTTTTTTTCTACTCTCCCGAAATTGTTCGCCATCACAAAGCGCTACGACGCTGCGCGCACCTTTAATGTTCTTTCTTTCTTTCAAAGCAATTGGAAAATAATTTCTACCACGGATCGATTTATAAATGGCTACTCCGATAAGAGTTCTCCTTTAAAATCAGTTAATTGTTGAAAGCGTACCTAAATAAAGAAAGAAAAAGTGACTGTTTTTCATCCGTTTTCATGTGAGTTCATAAAAATGTTTGATTTCTCTCTCTCCCTCTCTCCCAAAGTAGCTTCCTGACTTCTTAAGGTGGATAATTGTATTATCACACGCGGAGTGGGGGTGCGTGATAGACTTACCTCCCCGTGGTGCAACCTGGGCAACGTATACTCATACGGCAAAAAAGCCTATTAAATGGCAGTTGACCTCTGACTTCAAACTACCATGACCCCACTGTATGTCATCTTTGAATCTCTCTTCTGCTCCCCCTCTCGAATTTTTTTCACTTTGATGTTCTTCCTTTGTGTGAAGCCTGAAGTCAACTAAAGGGCTAATGATAACCATCAAAACGCGTGCCATTTGATATAAATGAATAAATAAATCACACGCGGAGTTCAAATTTAGGCGGGATATTTGTTGTGAAGTGGCATGATGTGAATTATTAATTGCAGTTGCGTATTTCCTATGGCCATGCGATGCGTCGGTGTGAGTTTCATCAAAAATTCTAAATGTTGCTGGTGAATTGATGAACTTCTTTTTTTTCTACGCTGGGACGCTACTAGTTGTCAGGACTTATTGTGAGTACTCTTTATGTCTCAAAAATCTACTTACGGAGGAATTTTTGTTATCTTGCCGTAATATAATTAAAGCAAGAGTGATTTAAAAAATGTTTCAAGCGTTCTTGACGCAAATATGTGGCGGGTGTTTCCTTTGAAAAACTATTGTGGTTGGTATGAGCCGTTTTACTTATGAAAATCAATAAAAGGCATTTCTTTGCGTTTCATTCGTTTTATTAATAATAAATTGGGGTTATGAGCATGTTCTAGTTCTGATTCACACCAGATGCATTGGCGTTATTGCCTTTAAACGTTTATTTTCGGCAAATTCGATCGAGTACACAGAGGGTGGGGGGAGGGAGGGAGGGGAGGGGGGAGAGAGAGTACATTCGGTGCACTCTAGTTAATTGGACATGAACTGAACTGTGGATTTAGGACTTTTACCGCGAGTGAAGAGTTCATTGCTGCTAATTTTGGACATCCGGCCAATCAACCATTTATCCCATGCTCAGTTCTCCTCCATAGGTTTACTTTTTGCTAAAAGGAAAGTTATTATTTTGCTACATGTATTCCTTCTCTTCGTTTCTCTTGGTTAATAGGAGTAATTCGAACGCCTCTAAATTCAATTTTTTTGTTCGGTATCTTGGTCCACTTATTTTTGATAGCTTCTAAGCAAATTATGGCAATACTATGGGAAAACTCCGCGTACAACGTCTCTCATCTTTTTGGCTTCATCTTGGCAATACTTATTTCTTTCTCTATTTAGCAAACGCACAATTTGATCAGGAAAATATTTAGCTCTCCGTATTGGTGAATCAGGAAATGAAAGTCGAAACTTCCGATTTTGCAAACAAAGGTTTTACATAGCTCAATTTTCAATTGATATCCCTTCGTCTTAAATAGCACCATAATTTGATATCTTCGTGTGTTACGTTCGTTGGAGCTGAGTTTTTAAATGCGTTGTTAATTTTCAAGCCTTGCAACTCGTGTTTTTGTAAACTTTTGCTCTAATCCTAGAGGAGTAGGTGGAGTCGGGAGAACAGTAGCACTCTCATCCTAATGCTGTATATTTGTCATTTTGTTGGGTACGCCTGGTGCGCATCGGTCAGCGCTTGCGTCTTTCATTTCGAAGCCTATCAGCTCGCGTTCATTGAACGATTTATCCAACTAGAACTAGTGAATTATGAACTAGTTGAATGCATGTGTCTTGGCCGGGGAAATCCATCCAGTGTCAGCAAATATTCCCCTTTTAAAGACTTAGACGTTTACATCTGGTACTATTAGTTATTATGATCAATAGCGCTGATTAATGTGGTTAAATTAGTGAACAATTTTCTTGTTTCAATTAGCCATACAGCACCTTATTGTAGCCTGTTAGTGCTGACAGTCGTTTTTTTCACTTTCTGTTTGAAGGCACCCAATTTTATTCCTATTATGCTAATAAATTATTAATCATCACAGCCCTAAGCTTTATTTCCTTTTAAACATGTCTACTGGTTCAGAAAATGATAGTCGTCAGTATCTTAAATGACTCTATAACAAATCTATAGTCTATCCTTTCAACTATTATTCGTCTTTTCTCTGTCATAAGTGATCAAATGATGGGGGGGGGGGGGGAACAGAAGAGTGCTTCAAAGACGTAAGAGACAAACACGAAGGTAGAAAAAAGGTGAGGTGAGTGCTGTGGAAATAGTCTAATATGGCATAGAGTGAGGTGATGGTAGTTTGAAGTGCGAAGTCAACTGTCAGTTAAGAGACTTTTTTGCCGTATGAATATACGTTGCCCAGGGTACACCACGTGGAGATAAGTCTATCGCACACCCAGTAATTAATATATAGGTACTATTAAATGAGGTTATTAAGCGAATTAGTGTAGTCAATGCATGTTTTTTATGGGAAAAAGTACATATTTATTCGATAGGGACGAGAAATATGGTAGGATCGGGTTTAAATTTTGATCCTCTCGATGATAACTTTTGGAAATTGAGAGGGGGGGGGAGGTCAACAGAAGAGTTCGTGTTTGGTACACTTTTGCAGCTGTTTAGGGCTCGACAAGATTCTATCCAAATTTCGTGCTTGTAGTTGTTCTGCTAGAAATTGATGCCAATTGTTTTGACCCAGTAGGCGTGTTCAAATGTCTCTATATTCGCGAGGGAGTATGTCCTTACGATTAAGTTAGTCGCTAATCATTTGTCAGAGTTTAATTTTTTTCCATGAGGACAAGAAATCCGATAATTGAGAAAAATTGCCATGTCTTATAACCCCACTTTTTAATTTTTTACCTTTTCTGCATCCTAGCTTGCAGAGCGACTCCACGGTAAAACTGTCATTCATCCATATCCTCCAGTCGAGCCTACAGACGGCGTCTGTCTAGCAGACGATGGTCTTTGCGACGGTCGTATTCAAACCAACGATGATGAGCCCACCTCACTATTTCGCACTTGCAATTCCTCTCCCTCTATGAATGCCAATGGAGTCAGCGGACTCAGTCGCCAATTCCGAAATTCCATCTCTAATCGCCTGCGTTTCAAGACCAAGGTGACTGAGAAGGCCAAGGTATTGGTTTACTTTATCATTTGGCTTTCTTTGGGAGTAGTTCGATTCTTTCCAATCCGTTTATCAGCCAAAACTCATTCAACATTAAGGGCTGCACCGCATTTCAGTTTATATCTGGACTTTAATCAAAGCAATTTGAATTTATTGTTCATAGTCGTTGTAGCTGACAAAGGTCATTGCAAAAGACCCCGCTCTCGTCATTAGTCAGATCAGCTGCAGAAGAGACTTGCGACGACGCACTGCCGAAGGTGCATTAGTATTGTCAGTAATAGCGTAGAAATGCGAAAGTTGCTCAATTCGTGTCTATGGTAAGCGGTGGAAATGTGTTAACGGAAAGTTTAGGAAGTGATAGAGGTGGGAAGATGAGGTACTGAGAAGTTGTAGTTCACTTAGTTTTTTCGATTGCAGTTGAAGTGTGGTTACTGAACAGGTAGTTCACGTTAGAAGCTTAGAATTTGCGATTCGTCCCCAAAATGCACTAAATTCCTGTCTGCGATTTTCAGCCCTGATTGGCTGGCTCTTTTTAAACCTGTTTAATTTAATGATAGGGTTGGGGGAGGGGAGGGGGGGGGGCGGGGGCGGGGTGGGGAGTTTGTGATTTTCTACCTGCTAAGATTTCGAATCTAAATAAATTTCCAATTTACTCGGACATTTCGATTTATTTGATATTATTTTACTGCGTTACCGTCTCTTGTTTTAACTTTTTTGGAGCTTACTACTTGCCAGTAAATCGCTATCTCAAAAGTAGCGTTTGTTAGAAACCCCGATGGATGTACTTACTTTGCGCAAATCTGTGAATTATTTTCAAATTCAATGAAAATATGTTATTGTCTAATTCGATATCGTTTCATACTAATTCTATTGTGCCGATTTACTTTTACAATGATTCCTTACACGGTTCGTTAATGTTGCTTATATATTTTGAGATTCCACATTGTTCTTTAGTCATCTTGCCTTCCCTACTCGATGGTGAGTTTGAAATCAATGTACACGTCTTTGTCGTCCTAAAGACTTTTTTAGTTTCTTTTCTTCTCGTTAGAGGAGGAGAATTTTTTATGTTAGTTTGTGTGTCTGCGTGTTTGTGCTTTCTTTTCCTCCTATCACCACCCTACTGCCCTTAAATAAAAATGCAGCTTTCGACACTAACCCCCCCCCCCTCCCTCCTCCTTCTCCCAGTTAACCGATGCCATAAAAAGTGGTGCCTCTAAGTCATCGGAGTGTAGTTTAGTTTAACGCCAACAAACAAATCAATGTTTCCAATTTCAGCTGTGTTTTTCCCTTCAAAAACGTCGTGCTCTGCCCTCTAGTACTGATATCCAAGTGCGTTTCAATTTTACTCATTATCTTTCCTCCTTTCTCTAAATTAACCTTCTAGCCTTAGTGACTTAACAGTGCTCGTTAGATGTGCCATCATTCTCACCTAGTTAGTGTACGTTCCTGTGCATTCGAAATGTAATGCCCTTACTACTTAAAATGAACTTGACTTATCAGTAGTGTGTCACCCATGCATGCTTCAATCGTAGATTGTTCCTCTTTAGTTTATTTAAAAGTAACTTGTTTAACTCTATCTCATTTTGTTGAACATAATTACTTCTCCACTTTGCAAATGGTAGACGAAAGTCTCGAATTCATCGATTCACTTTGTTGTTGTGAGTTTTATTGTTTTGCTCTATTAGGTTACACCTTTTATTTTTTTACATTGCTGTGCTATGTGTTGTCAATACAAACGAAGATTTAACCTTCAACTATCTCTGCATGATGTTTCCTTCCTTGTAGGCAAATAATCCAAATCATCGAGGCAATGATGCTATAGTCCTCGAGGGTCAACCACAAATCATTACTGCTAGATTCACCTTTGGGCCGCTTGATCTTTCCTCCATGGCGAATGAAGAGGCGAGTTTGGTTGTGTACCATTAATCCACATAAGATTGTCCTAATTGGTGTTTCCTTTTATAAAATCATTGCTTGTACTTTTAAGAAGAGAAGCGTATAGAATGAGCTTTTTTTGCGGTCTACGTTAATCAGAGCACAAATGAAATGAGTTCGAATAGTGAAGATCACTGTAGAATTGAATTAATGGGACCGGTGATCTGTTGTTTGGTGCTGGTGTTTCACTAGTGTTGTAATCGTGTTAAATTAGGAGGTGGGGGGGGGGGGGGGGGAATTGTGGGCAGTCGTAGATCGTAGATTACCTTTTGCGGTCAAGGTGTTTCAATATTGCATTCAATAGGTCGTGGAACGCAATGGGGTCTCCAATAATGGAGCTTAAATCGTAAGTTCAATTCGCCGATCTGCAAAAAAATAAATTGGCTCAATGTAATTTCTTTGTCATTAACTTATCAAACGGATACTTAAGTTAATGCTATAAGTATCATCTCTCTCTTTAAGATATTTCTCATAATTAAATGCTTGTATATATCATTATTTCAAATGGCAGGCGTTTTGAATCGTTATAATTAGCCATTTAACTGACTTCGGGCTTCACGGAGGGGAGGAACTTCAAAGTGAGAAAAATTCGAGAAAGGGTACAGAAGAGTGATTCACAGATGTAAGAGAGACAGACAGACACAAAGGCAGAGAAAAGGTGAGATGAGTACTGCGGAAGTTGTAGAATATGACATACAGTGGGATCATGGTAGTTTGAAGTGAGAAGTCAACTGCCAGTTAAAAGACTTTTTTGTCGTATAAGTATGCGTTGCCCATGGTGCAGCACGTGGAGGTAAGTCTATCGCACACTCATATGCCTATATATATATATATATATATATATATATATTAGTTAATATGTGCAATACTGTGCATTAACTTCAATAAGCGTTATATTCCGCATCCTACTTATGTAGACCATGCGGAATGGAAAACGACATTTTCGCACTGACTAATTCTGTTATGTATTACTTTAAAGGTGGAGATATTCTACCGTCCACAGTCAGTGATATCCTCCAAGGCCATGCCTCTAGAGCG
>UZAE01012056.1:41529-72157 GCA_900617975.1 Rodentolepis nana
GTAGTGATAAGGAGACAACTGACAAGTCACTTATCTCGTTGACTTCTTCTTCCTCTTCTCTGTTGAAAAATAGGATCCTAAGGTGAGAGCGGGCAGTGTGGATATCATGCGCCATTGGCATGCCCTTGGCTACCTCCTCATTTACATCTCAGCTCGACCTGACATGCAGCATCGCCAAGTTGTTGCTTGGTTGGCTCAACACAATTTCCCTCCTGGTCTCACCTTCTTCCTTGATGGCATCTTCACTGACCCTCTGCGACAGAAAGCTCTCCTACTCAAGTCTCTCATTGAACAGGTACGTCGTCGTCGTCGTCACAATTTGGCATTAACGTGCTTCCATTATTTTTTTGTCGCTGTTGCTTTCTTCTTCTCAATTGCTATTCCTTTCTGTTTTAAATTTAGCGGTGCAAGTACTCGAATTTTCATAGAGGATAGGAGTGATCGAAAGGTAGAGTTCAGTAGAAAACATCTTAAAAATAACGAAATTTGTAGTGATCGAGCATATTGTCTATAAGAGTAAACAGGTCGAAAGGTTAACTGTAAAAGTAAAAGTCTTGTCACAAAATCTATCTTCGCCTCAAGTATCATAAGCCCTTATTTCCCACTCTCCCCCTGCACTCATGTAGTGGTCGTGGTGTTGACTAGTTCTTGAATACTTACTTGTTGGGGTTGTTGGTCTAACCCCTCGTCAAACAAAATGGCGTGCCCTGCAGCTTACGCTGAAGTTGATGCAGAAAAATGCACGAGAGCAAATAACTTTAACACGGATTTTTATCATGTCCGTAGTATGTGGAAAATATAGCCTCTGGGTGTAAATGTCCCCTCATTAAAAATCACATGGAATAGATGCTTTTCCTTATACTGCCCTGTCGCCTAGCATTGCCTACTTCAGGTATTCTCGGGTGTGGAATAATTTGTAAACACAGTGCGCTAAAATCGATGGTATGCCGTGGTTTCACCTCCCTTTTTTATTACGCCATTTCTTATTCATTAAGCTTGCTCACCATATGAGATCAATCATATGAGATTTGAAAAACAAATGGGCAAAAGTTCCTTTTTAACAACGTAACAAATGTACTATCCAGACGTGTAGTTCGTGACTTTCAGTACAATGTTTGTTTGAAAAGAAAGCAGAACAATGCTTCGCTGTGCTCCCAAAATGTATTTTTCGATTTCACGTCGTTGTCGTGTTAGGTTATCACGCATTGAATTTGTCGACAATTATAAATCGATTGGCCCGCTATTTGATGACTAATCTTCATGGTCTGTCAAAATGCTTTGCTAATTCCTCCTCTCTCTCTCTCCCCCTCTAGGTTCTCCTCAATTGTAATACTGGTCCTGTTCATAAGTTTTAACCAAGGTGGAAAGTTGCACTTTGCCAAAAATACCACTGATCTCTTCTAAAATTTGTTTAAATATGCTCTGTCGGTCCCTTTTTGACCATATTGGTTTACATGCTGTGTGTCTGGCAATTGTTCCCTATAGCGATGCCAAAGCTGCTCCCCTAATCCAACTTCAAGACCTCATTGACAACGTGTTCACTGGCTTGAGCGGTTCTTTTTTAGCTGATGAACTCTTATGAGTTTACCGAATTTCTTAAAAACTCTTCTTTTTCGGAACATTTTGTGCTATTCGGTTGATACCTATTCTCAAGGACCTCGCTCTACTATTTTTTTTGTATTCTTGTAGAATTATTTGAAAAGAATATAAACCTCTTTTTTACTGGTGAGGTGTTCATGAAACGGGAATAGCCTTTCCCCAAATATCTCATCCTTGGGGCTTTAAATTTTATTGGGTTTACAATGTGGCCTCTTATTCACAGAAATTTTATAAAATTAAATTCATTTGATTACTTTATGCTTAAAAGGCAGATATTTTAGAATGTTGTAGAATCACTGTTTTATTGTTTCAACATCAACCACGCCCTGTACTTGAGAGTAGGTAGAAGGTCTTGGAAACATTCATGCACAATTTTAAGGTCAACAATCCTAAGAATTATTACAGATAAATTCATGATTCGTGTCATTGTTATATTTAGAATAAACTCTGCGTGCACTGCGCCTACGGCTCGGCTAAAGATGTTCCAATTTACCGATCACTGGGTCTCAAGGCACATCAGATCTTTGCAGTTGGAAAACTCTCCCGAAGGCAGACTACGGAGGCGACTGTAAGTCACATTTCAAGTGCCTTTCAGAGGCTTTCCTGTTTGTTATGGAGATAATGTCGTATTTGTTTTCCCTCTAGCCAATTCGTGAGGGTTACGCTTCACACTTTAAGGAGCTCATGGATCGACAGCATCTTTCAGTTCCAGCAACTGGTCCCCTGAGTGCTGCTGTACTCCGCGATGCTGCCGAGTTTTTCACTTCAGCGCCTGCTCCCGTCCAGCCGGCAGTCTTTTTTGATCTTCCGGAGAACATTTGTGGGAGTGATTTGATGGGCACTTCTTCCTCTTCATCTCCTCCTGTGCGCCGCTGGTAGTCATCTTTCGCAAACCCGCTCTACTCCTTCTCGATTAATTGCTGTGATGAACCCCAAATTGATAGCAAAATTTCCTCCCCCCTCTTGTCCTTTCCGCTCATCTCTCATTTATACACTCAGAGAGTTAATTAAATTTATTTGATGATTACATGTATTTTGTAACACGCATGCACATTTATTTGTGATATCATGATCTCCATCTTTTGATTCCTTGGGCATCCCACTCAACTTTCATATTTGTTTACTGTTTGTATGTGCGTGCCTGTCCTCTGTCCTTTCACTCAATTTGTGTGTATGTTGTTATTTTCTCAGTATTTATGAGAGGAAAAGTGTATTTTCATCTTTTGTCCCTTAATATTTGGTAGTTGGAACTAATGTATTTAATATGTACTTATGTGTTATGGCCATTTCTGTATTTCGTCCCTGCGTTGAAGCGACCATGTCGCACGTTTGCCAAATCATATGTCATGAGTTTGTAACTTATCGAACCGCACTCAGTGCTATACTTATTAGGGTATCAAAAATGTGTAGAGTTGAGTTATCCAGATTTCACCTGGCTTTTAGATTCCGTACACTTATCGAATAAGTAGGTCGTTCCCCAGAATTCAAGTTTCAGGGTTAGTCGTTTTCAACGATTTTGACTGTTACAGCCTTCTTATTATAACAATTTTTGTGAAGGACAATGATTTTATTTGATATTCCACAGCTCACAGTTTTAACACAGAAGGGATGAGAGTCGACTTTTTAAGTGAGTGAATCCCGTAAGCTGCTATTAGTGTAATGTCCAATAACTTTGTAAGAAAGTCAAAGAATAAAAATAAACAGGAGTGGTTTTATTGTAAAACTTCTAAGATTTAAGAATATGACGCCTAGAGGTTAAGAAACGGTGAGATTCATTAAATGGCTATTATAAATCATGAGCAATTTTTTGAGGAGACAGTAGTAATAACTACATATTGATCCTTATGAAGACGACATGCGACTTATATTTGTTCTAAATTGAATATTCAAAGTGTAAATATTGCATGTCGATCACAGTACTAGGTTTCAATAATGCAAGCATTTGACGGCTTAATTTCAAAATGTGCTTTTGATTTGATCAATGCACAATGCTTTAATTCTGATAAATGCCTAAAATTGTTTAATTTAACTAATAGATTCAATATAAAACAAATTTGGATATAAGTCAAATTTTGATTTCCCACACTTAACAAAGTCAATTTTATTAGTCTAAGCCAATTAAAATTCAACAATATTTACAAGGCCGTGGTAGATTTTCCCACATAACCTTATTGTATATTCTTCTAAGGTAGACGTTATGGCGGATCCAGATAGTCTAGAGTCTGATGCTTATGAATTTATTAAAAAAGCAAAACACTATGAAGAAATTAAGGATTATAACTTATCCGTTTTCTATTACGTGGAAGGAGCTCAAGCTTTTCTGAATGCTAGAAATGCAGGATCTACAAACCCTGATATTTTAACACATGCGAAGTACTATACAAAACACGCTGAAAGCCTAGCCAAGAAAAAAGGTACTTGAAAGTTTTCCCTTATTATTTGCAGATGAGAGCAAATCCGATTCCGACCCACCGCTTAAAAATGTACGATTATTCGTTAATCTTTAAAGTCCTAGTGGGAATTTGAACGAGCTAAATGCCTTCTTGACGAAGGCTTACAGGAAGATGAACGGGAAAATTACGTCGATGCGTTAGCATTATATACAGAGTCAGTTGAGATTCTTCTCAAAGTTGTAAGTTGCATCTTGAAAAATATTTTTTAAGTGTAATGGAGCCACAGATCAAGCTTTCCGTGAAAAAGTTGAGAAGTTGGCAGCACAAGCATTAGACAGGTAAATTAATTAAATTTTAGAAACATTTGAGTGCTTCTTCAGAGCAGAGGAATTAAAAAAAATAACTTCAAAATCTAAAATCCCTACCGTCCGCTCTTCTTCACTTCCACACCCAAAGGGTAATTTATTTATTAAGAGTAAAATTTGAGCTGTAATGATTTTAACCTTTTTTGAACACTCCTTCAGGGCCTCCGGGAAGTCGGGGGAATTATACAACAGAAGAGTTAAATGTTTTGCGTAAAACATCAAAAATAAATGGTCGAGAGTACTTGCCATTTTTAGATGCTATCGATAGTCGTGAACGCTTTGCTTTTCCTCGACCTTTCACGTAAGATTAAAAATTGCTGATGGTGATTGAACTCTTGTAGAGATTCTCAGGGCTTGTTAGCTCTTTCATCAAAACAGCAGTCTAGCTTTGTGAAATGGGTAAGACCCAGTGAATTCCAAAACGACCCGACTATGATTGTCGCTGTGTCTTGTTTTCCCATCCGCCAAACATGTGTCACTGATTGCTCTTTCGTTGCCTCAATGGCCGTGGCAGCTCAATATGAACGACAATTTAAGAAGCGCCTTATTACAAAGTAAGTTTTCTTTTTCCTTACCATAATGTCATTTCAAAGTATTATCTATCCACAAAAACGAAATGGAGAACCTGTCTACAACCCCTGTGGAAAGTATATGGTTAAACTCCATCTTAATGGTGTTCCCCGGAAGGTATAGACTAATTCCAGCTCGGCTTTTAATCTGTTAGATAATAATCGATGATTTTCTACCCATGGGCCACCATGATGAACTATTGTGCTCATTCTCGACAAATAAAAATGAACTCTGGGTGTCACTGCTCGAAAAGGCTTACATGAAAGTCATGGGCGGTTATGACTTTCCTGGATCTAATTCAGTAGGTTTTTGAACTCGAAAAAAATAGCCTTGTCAACTATTGTTACTCTCTTCTTTTTAGAACATTGACCTACACGCATTGACTGGTTGGATACCGGAAAGAGTTTCGATAAAAAGTGGTTCCAATGATTTTGACCCAGATAAGGAATTTCGACGTCTGGAGAAGAGGTTCCATCAAGGACACTGCTTAGTTACAGTGGCAACTGGCATGCTCACGCCTGATGTAGAGGAGCGAAGTGGACTTGTACCCACACACGCCTACGCTCTCCTTGATTTACGACAAGTTAATGTGAGTTCAAAGTCAATTTATCTCTTTGCTTGACTTGTTTTTTGCTTTGTCGTATAGATTTCTCATCTTTAATAATCTCTCCCCCCCCCCCCCCCCTAGTTCTTAGTAATGCGCGGATCAGATCAGTGTTACTGATATAATGTTGGAGTGCATCTTGGCTAGTAGCAAGAAACTGCTCTCTTTTATTGGACGGGATAAATCTCTCTAATCTGTTAAAGTTAAATAACTTGTCAATAAGCTCTGCATTTCGAGAAGCTTTGTTTAAATTTATCTTTACCAAGACCGTATCATATATATGTAAGCTCATAATTAATATGGGGCATGGAGTCTATAAGATATATTGAAGTAGTAAATAAGAACCATGGAGCAAATACTTCAAATGTTTGCCTAGCTTCTTCCGATACATTACCGAAGGATGACTCTATCCTGATCCAGCCACTTACCATATTGGACTCCCCGTACGGCTTCCATATTGGTCCATTTGCATGCAAACGCGTGCTTCAGTTTGGTTCAGCAGGGCAGGGGATCGAAATGGCAGAAGTACCATATTGTCCTCATTTCAAGTTGAGATTTAACCAAACGTGCAGCTCTTCAACCATAATATTCTCTTTAAGCTGTAGCCAAGGAAGCTTGAAGTCAAATTTCAGCACCGATCATCATGTTTGAAAAAGGGCAAACCTGCAGTCCTGTGAATGATTCTTGTAATTCGACTTCAGCTAATGAAATGAAGAAAGACTTTCATACCCTGGCATAGCTCTCAGATTCATTTTGGTCCATCATCTCTTATTGCTTTATGCTTCCTACAGTTTAAGACTATTTTTTTGCATTTCGTTTTACTGGAGATCGTATGTTCGGGTAATGGTGCTTCAATCCTCTTTTTACTTTTATCTAGAAAGCCTTAACCAAGTTTCACTATTTTTTATAACAAAGATGTTATATTTTTTATCACTCATCAGTTGAGTAAGAGATAAAAATCTGTTGAATCTAATTTAATTTTTGAATTCCCCCTTTCTCCGTTTCACCTCATTCTTTCTTGAAACTTTTGGAAGGCAATGTGCAGGTTTGTGATTATCTAGTCTGTATGTCACTCTCATAAGGAATGAGTTTGTCGCGTGCATTGTGATCCTAAGAGATGATCTTTTATCGTGATGTCTATAGTACAAATAGAAGTGAAAATTCAGTGAAGTTGTAGTTAATTGAAAAACATACTGCTTTTGTTGCAATTCTCTGGTGAATTGCCCTTCATTCTCTATGCAAATTAAAAATAAACTTAAATTATTCTATTTAGCTTTCTATTGAATGACCAACTGATCAACCATATTTAGCTCTTCGTGGGGTTCAGGCTGCCCACTGAAGCCCAGGCCAAGAGGTTAAAGATGTCGTTCAAGTAACGATTTCTCGTCACTTTAGCATATTAGGGATTGATTGGTTGTTCAGTAATGAAGACGTGACAGAACCTCATTTCTCCTTCGAGACCTTGAGAGCATTCAATTCTTGACCTGTTATGTATCTCAGTCTCAGTGGTCTTTTGAACTTGGTAACTGACATGCGTATTGGGCATCTTTACGGTCATTTCTTGAATTCTTTTATTACGGTTCATTAACGAACGGAAAACACGAAATCTATCTATTTATTTGTCACAATTCAGTTACCTCGTTCTCACTGCTAGTGCATTTTTCCTCCTAAGTACTTTGGTCCTTTGATTTCGGCAAAGTCTGTGGTATCCACTTTACCTTTAAGAAGACTCCTCATTTTGTCCGGGTGGGGGAGGTTGTTCTAAACATAATTTGGTGGAACTCTTAAGATGGCTTTATCTTAGAGACAAGGACTAATTTGCATTCATACACCGCATTTTTTCTTATTGAAAATTCTATTAAACTCACGCTAATTTGGTGTCTTTTGTATTTAGAATACTCGCCTATTCCTTCTCAAGAATCCTTGGAGTAGAACACGTTGGAAGGGTAATTTCTCTAGTGAAGATACAAAACACTGGACGCCAGAAATGCAGAAGGCACTCAACTATGACCTCAACAGTGCCCAATACGTCGACAACGGCGTATTTTGGATCGATTACAAATCATTCCTCTACTTCTTTGACGTCTTTTACATAAATTGGAATCCCGAACTCTTCCCATATACAACCTGTATTCATAGTGAATGGTCAGCATCTGAAGGTCCTAAAAAGGATGTTTATTCGTTTGCAAATAATCCTCAATATACTCTGGAAGTACAGGCTAAATCTCAGGCACCTGTTTGGGTTCTTCTTACTCGACATATTACTAATAAAGTGAGTACTATTTATTGTGCTCTTTGAATGTGACTGCGTGATATAAACTAAACGTTAGAAATGATTTTCAGAATGACTTTGCCCATAATAATGAATTCATCGGCCTAGTGGTGTATAAGGATATTCCGGGTCGAAAAGTCTACCATCCAAATGATCCTGTTCCAATGAAAGATAGCGTGAGGATCAACTCTCCTCATTGCCTGATCCAACTAGTACAAGAAGCGGGAACTGTGACCTATACTCTTGTGGTATCCCAGTATGAAAAAAATGTCACCATCCAGTATACCCTTCGTGCTTACTCAACTGCTCCTATGAGGTTCTCTCCTATTGTTGATCCTTACACTGTCACCAAAACGGTTAGTTTTTAACGTATTAGCTGAAACCGTCCTTATTCCATAACTAACTGTTTGAATTTCTTTCCGAGTAGAAACTGGGTGTATCGGCCTCAATTTTTTTCCCGGTTGTACATTTGCCAAGAGTCAGCTTCATTTCTTAGTTTCAACTGAAGTGATTAAAGACTAACGAGTGTATGTGTTCAGCTACTTTTTCTAGCTGCACCAAGTTACTGCTCTTTAGTTATAGAAATTTTCCTATTATTGTGTCCAGTTTTAGTTGTAAGCTGTTACGAAGTACATGGTGGTTCGAAAACGGTGACAATTCAGTCTTACACTAGGTAACCTTAAAACTGTTTCCTAATCGAAAATAACTCTTTTATCTATCTATCTTTAAAGTTCAGCGGTTGCGTTCACGATTTCTTTTTTTGCAACTTTGGTGCATACGACATAAAGTGTTTGCGCTAACAGGGAGTTACTTCGACTGAAAGAGCCCCTTTGGTGGGGGGGGGGGGGGGGGTGAATGTGGACATTTTGCACAAAGCACTTAACTATTCCATTTATTACTATTTAAGGAGTTTAAGCATTAATTCTATTGCTGCTTACATGTGGAATAACGTGGAGGGAATTGGCTAAGATTTGTGCCATCGAATGAGCCGAAGTGTTCTAGCACACAGTGTGTGGCTTCTATGACCATTCAATTCAGTCATAATTGGCAAGTACATAGCGAAATTGTCAGTGGAAAAATTAAAATTTCTATATGGCGCTGAGCTGTGAAATGCGTAGCGCTAATGAACAGCCTACGAATGAGCCTTCATTGGTGTAGTCGTGTCAAGCCTACTCACTCGTGATTGACATTTCTTTTTTTGAATTCTACCACACTAGGCTCTCCTTTCCGCCTCCTGGATTTTGCTTAGTCTGCGGTAAACTATGTTTTTTTTCTTTTGCCAGTCCGCCTTTAACTTTAAAACATTATCTGGAGCCAAAGGCATTTCGATTTCTCCTTAAAGGCCACGTTGGACTGAAGATCTTGAACAGTTGATATCACCCCGTACTTGAGGCATGAGTGTCGTCTTTGAGTCCGAGGAAAGCCATATGAGTCTTTTCTCTCAAAATTAACCATTGAAAGTACTTGAGGTTGAGCTTATTGTTGTCATCGAAGCCACGAGATCACCACTTATCAGAGCATACAATCATACCAGCTAATTCTGGTTCTAACAAGAGGGATAGTAGAAGGCGAGTTTTTCAATAACTCGCCTCTAGGATATTTTTCCTTTACTAAAGTCAAGTGGTGCGAACACTTCTAATGAATTTGGACTTTATAGCTGTTTTATTCTTAGGAACGTCTCTAAACACGGGCACAGATTATGTTCCTGTAAGAGTTAAAGGAAGTTGGCTCGGAAGAGTGATCGCTCCCATTAAGAAATTGTAGCCCAGTAGTGCAGTTAACTACGTCTGTTTTCCATCTTTCACAATTAAAAAATCAAAATTTGAACTTTTTATAACAATTTTCCCAAACGCTAATCGCCGTTTTTCTTTCCCTTCTTTTTTTCGAGTATAGGCGACTGGTGAGTGGAAAGGCGATACTGCGGCAGGTTGTCAGAACTATCCTAACTTTGATAAAAATCCAACATTTGAAGTGGAGTGGCCTAACAATGAGCCAGACAACCAGGTCCTTGTGGAAGTGCGCGGACCTCGAGAGTTCGCCATCGGATTCACGTTGGATGCTGTCAATCTCACCAACCTAGCTCCTCTCAATCCGGCGCGCTCTTTTTCCACGGGCAACTATCGGTATATCTATCTATTAACCTTGTGTCAACTATCTGCCTACATATCATCTTTTGGAGCTATCTTGTTAATAGCCGTTATTGTGCATTGTTGGTGCTACGTTTAACCTAGTCGATAGCGAAATTTGTTGTCGCATTTGATTTCCGTCCTTGCACAGTGTGGATGGAATGGCACACTGTTTCCCATCAAAGAGACGTTAAAGTTTATCTTACCGGTGCTCCTCGCTATTGAGAGTTCTAGTTATAATTGAAAGGTAGGAATAAATATTGTACATTAAGTAAATGGGATTTCGCCAAGTTGCCACCGATTAGTACGAAGAAGATAGATGATCCGCAATTCACCTTATGACTGTTGTCAAAAAGCGAAATCCCCTTTGGATTATGAGATTAATTGGTTGCCTGGTTTCTATTTAATTATATTTCAAGGAGAAATCGTTAACCGACTTGGGCATTGAAAAAAAGATGCATAGGAAGAATACAATGTACGAGACTTTAATTTAACTCAGGGTGTTCAATTTTCCATGTTGAATAATTATTATAGTTCTTATTCCATTTTATTTTAGCCGCGGCTACACAATGCTAGAAATGTCTGGTCTTTCAGGAGGGAAGTATAAACTAACAATTGCTACGTTCGAGCCGAAACAGGAAGGTCCCTTCATTATTTCAGTAAAGAGTACCCGACCTCTTAAGCTTACTCGACGACGATAGTGTTAACAGATATGCCTTTTTTCACTAACGTATTTACTTGTGCTTACTTTTAATCCTTCAGTGCTTTCATTTAATTTGAATATTGTCAAAGTGCTCTTGTGCACGTTGATATTGAATTATCGTTCTTACTTTTCCTTACCTTGGAAAATTTTTCATATGTAACATCTAGTGGACGTAATGCGTAATATTCGGAAGAGATTTGCATATTAGTAAAATAATCAGAATCCGAAAAGCTATCATTTCTCCGTGTTTCTTCTTATCAATAACTTTGGGTTCTTAATTAATTGGTCGAATACTCTAAGATGAGTGTGTGAAAACGTACACAACTTACAATTAATATATAGGGATTTTGGTGACTAGTCACCAAGACACCTCATTGCCATCCATTGAGTGCGATGGCTACTAAATGAGTAGGCCGCTTATTTCGATGTTAATTTAAAAAACTAATAGGGTTTCGCAAAAGAATTAGTTGAATTACAAATATCCAAGCATAATGAGGCAAAGTGGCAGGTAGCAACTTCAGAATTTTTAGAAGCACCATCGTATTAAATTTGAATTTTTGTAACTTAGAAGTATTAAACGTAAACATTAAAAGTAACTTTCGTTATTACGAAAATGATTATGTCAAATAATATTTGGCAAGTCAAAGTGGGAATGGAATCAGTTCCCATATGTGTATATTTATTTAAGCGATCGTATTTGATTTACGGAGCTTATTAAAATGTGAAAATGCCTTCTAGGTTAATTTGCGGAGTGTTATTAAACGAACAAAAGTCAATTTTGGAAGATATCGATAAATAAAAAAGTTACAATTGAGAATGTACGGCATAACCGCAAAAGATTAAGTGATAGATAGATGCCTCACTAGAATTCTGAAAGCAGTTAAATGAATTGTCTGAAATTGTCTTCATTTAACATAAGTGATAGATCTGGGATCTTAATATTCACAAGAGCAAGCACGAGGGCAAAGAAGTCGTACGAATGTGAAGAACGATAGGTTTTCCCAAAGAATAAAATTGAGAACGGCCATATTTGATTGCCTGATAAATTCATTGTTATCGTGCAATTACAAGTAATTTCAGATTAGTTTTGATATATTGAATTCGATAAAGAACTACATAATAAGACGCGCTATAGTAAATCAACATTTTTTTCTTAAAAACGTGCAGGAAATAAAACAATTTATAAAGAATATCAAATTTAAAATTGTATTTATTAAAATTTGAATATAGTCAAAAAATAACTTAAAACTTAGACATACATTTGTACGGTACAACTAAATTTTGTTGAGTTCATTTTATGTTCAATTAAATAGATTTCATGATCATCAAGGTTGAAAAACGGAGGGTAGTATTTTTTTGTTTTACGTTTACAATTTATTATGTTAAATATGGACAAAACATGGCTAATTTTCATGAATATCCTTATTTTAATTTAATATAAAGTTTTATCTAATTATCTGTATTCTTGAAGTTAAAGGTATCAAAATCAAAGCTTGCAATATAATATCTTCACTTCATTTTTTACAAAATGGATGAAGATTACTATCCATCGGACGGTAACTTACTTTAGTCTTACTTAAAAGTGATTTTTATACACTATTAGAACAATTTCAACTTGTTCAATGCAGTGTATGCTCGAGAAATTTTCGTACGGATGTTATAGTAAGCAATTTGGAATATTGTTTTAGATAAATAATTAAGGATAAACATGAGGCAATCTGTCGTAAAGCTTCTAAACGTAAGCCAAAACTGTTTGATAGCGGTAAAATGCGGGCCAAGGGAACAGGCATACCTCTCAATAAAACTATTCGTCCTGGAGAAGTGGTTCCTCGAGAACCAGATAAGGACGAAAGATTAATCAGGGCTGAAAAAAAGCGCGATAACTGGAGGATGAAACACAATGAATTTATTAAAACAATTCGATCAGCCAAAGCATATCAAAGCGCGGTTTCCAAAGGAGGCAAAGCGCCCTTACCACCTCCACCAGCATCTACTATTGATCCTGGTAACAACCCAGAAAGCATAACGAATCATCAAATTAGATCTTAAGGTGTTTTTCGGTTGTTTTGATCTTTTAGATCTTGTTAAATGTCCTTACTGCAACAGAAGATTCAATGAGACTGCTGCTGACCGTCATATCCCCTTTTGTAAAGAAAAATCCGAACGTGATAGATTTAAACTTCAATCTAATAAAACTCAAAAAAAGGTATGCAGTCATTTGACTACCTATTTATTTAGAATTTCAATAAATTGGCTTGTAAAGTTCATTTCCATTTTTTAGGCCTTGTCTATCATGACCATTTTACTTTTAATTAAACTCAGCTGATAAATAAGCTATTCCTAGTGTGCCAAAGTCAATTTTTGTCTAATTTACACTTTGTCAAAGCCAAATTTTACTAAATTGTTTGGCAAATATTGGAACAATGGGAGTCATTGTTTCATATTTTCGTTGTTAAGGAGATTGTTGTAGCAACGTGTCTATTTTAAAGGCATATACCCTTGCACTGGACATCGCCCTGCTTATTAATATCATTCTCTAACTTTCAGCCCGGTCACATCTCAACCACCAAACCAGTTGAGCAAAGGAAACCCATCCAAAAAGACAACAGTTCCTCCCCAAATGTATCAAAATCTCCTATTTCACCGAATCAGAAAAACTCCAAATCTCTAATGACTCCAAATAAGCCCAAAGACGGTAATTTTGAATTGCACTTAGCTAAACCAAGTACTCACACTTGTTCTAATATGATAGAGGAATTGGCAAATCGGAGGTATACAATCATATACAATTGAGTTGTCTTTTTGTTGGCTTTAAAAGATTTAACAGAATTCTCTGTCCGTATTTAGGCTGTTACTTTGTAAGTTTGACCTCTTCTTACATGTCCCAGTGACTCCGTTATTTACCTCTAATAGTTAAAACAATAAGAACAACTAATTAGTACTCTTCAATCGATCATAGTGATGATTCCAGGCACCTGAAATCAAATAATATGAAAGTAGGCAGGGGTTTAAAGGGGGTATTACGGTTTTCTAATATAACCACAAGGAAGTTGCACTATTTTCAATGAGCTTGGCTCAGAGTAAGCCCCGTTAGAGCCTAAAACAGTCTCAATCCACCTCGGCTGCATATCCTGCTCCCGAATTCGGAGTATGCTGATTTTACACTTCGTTCGAGGTAGATCTAATGACCTGCTCATATTCTGCCCACTTATTGCTTTGACATATATAGAAGTCCATCGGATTAATATCTGAGGAGTTTGAAGCTCAAAATACACTAAAAATGGTGAAGTATGGCAGCGGGGGTGAACTCTGCTATCTTCTTGCATTTAGCTTATTATTGTCTACTCTCGTCAACCATCCAGAGCTTAACTTCTGAAGTTTTAGGCAACTCCACGTAGACCTCTTTAAATTTGTGGTGGCAGGCATCGCATCGCTTTCGGCGACACATCCGAAAATCATGATGGTTTGACCAAATTTAGTCTCCATGGCTAAAACTGTGTTCTTGGTAAGACAAAGTCAAAAGCCTCTTCCTCAATGGTGTTAAGCACATTTCTGCAAATGAAGATTACGTTTTACTGCTGACTTAACATAGAAGTAACCGAGGTTATAGAATCTGTTTGAATCTTGATCGCCATAGCGTATATAACTCAAAAAGGTTTTAATTATTAATGGAGGCATGGTGTATTTGCAATATCTGAAACACATCTGTAAAAAATATTTAAATCTGGCCTAAACACTGTTGTAAAAATGGATATTTACTTATTTATATTAAGTGGCAGGCTATTTATAGTTATCATTAACCCTTTAGTTGATCGAAGGAATATCAAAGTCACGAAAGTCGAATGAGGGAACAGGGGAGTGATTCACAGATGCAAAAGAGACGGACAGACGCAAAAGTAGAGAAAAAGGCATAGGGGAGTGATTACAGTGGAAGTAGTCGAATATTACATACAGTGGAATGATGGTAGTTTGAAGTCAGAAGTCAACTGCCGGTTTATTGACTTTCTTGCCATAAGAGTTTATGTTACTCAGAGATAAGTCTATCGAATATAATTAAACTTTATATCAAAGTATGCCGAGAGAGGAAATATTTCATTACAGTTTCTACGATCCCAAAGCTAGTATACCAGCAAAAAGTAAAGAAAACATGAGCTTCCTTTGTAATAGTGGAAAGCTCTTTTAGTTCGTAAAATCAATATAATCAATTTGATAGATAGGAGTTTTTTACTACTATGATATGAAGGAAAAAAATGTGAACTTTGTCAAAGGATAATGTTGATACTTGTGTACACATTTAATGGCTTATTTTGTGCTAATTGAATCTCGACAATATTCTAAGTGAGTCAGACGTTCATTTTATGATTTCTCATTTCGAAATATTTAAGGTAGCTGAAAGCATACTGATTAATTAATTTTCAGTCAAATCTAAATTATGCTTCTTTTAGTTACGCTATCTCATACAACACGGAGTCTTGATTCCACTGCTACACCGATAAAATCGTCGAAAGGAGTACGTCAGTTCAACGTTTAAAACCGTTATGTTTTTCCCCTCCTGAATATTTAACAAAGCAATCATACGTATGTTATATGTAGAAATAATATATAGATTTTTTTGAATATTTTAGCCCAATAGTAGGTCATCCTCTCTACAAAAACCTGGTCCGAAGCTTACCAGAAGTTCAGATCTGGACACCAAGTCCCGAAGCAGGTACAGTGAATTCAATAAAGATCATCCGTTGACTAAATCTTGTGTGAATTGTCTTGCCTCTGAAATGGAAGACATATGCATCAATACTCTTGAAGTAGACGAATCATTAAGTTCCGCAGTTTTGATAAAATCAAAGCCTGACAGTGGAGATAATGAAATATTTTCAATTTGTCATCCAGTACCTAATTTTGAAAGCAATTTTCAGATACCCAAAGATTATTTAACTGTTTCGCCCTTTAAAAATTCTTCAAATAATACTAAATATTGTTCAACTGTCCACAAAATGTCCCCTGCTATCGAAAATGAAGAAATATTTCAAGACGAACAACATTGTCACAAAACATTGGAAGATCAAGCAAATTTATCGTTCCAAAATGAATCACCTTTACAAACAAGAACCATTAGTAAAAATTCATCATTTTTGTCCAAATGCATAGAGTCTCTAAAACAGACATCTCTATTGTCAAATTATGGTAAAAGCAAATCGAAATTGGAAAATAACCTCATGGATCATATTGCTTCCCAAGATCAAATTGGTTGCGATCGAGTTGATTACATTGGCAATAGTGAGGAAATTTTAGGAATTTTTTCAAAATTTGGAAAATTGGATCGTCGACGAATGGCTGCCCAACAAAGCGGAATTCTAGTGAGAGCAGTGTAAGATGATGTTTTCGGTTTGGTTCATAAAAGGTGTGTTGTGTTTCTTTTGGGAATTTTTTTCGAATTGTAAATCTGGGTTGACGACATACCATTTCTTCGTTTATTGTTTAATATTTTACAGAAACGTTTCTGCTAGACGGGACCCCTTAGCTGGCCTACAAGCATCAAAGCCCCTGCCTTCAAGTAAGGTATTGCACTGCCACGAGTGTGGAGCAAAATATCCTACTACAAGTGTTCGATTTTGTCCTGAATGCGGTGTCAAGAAAATTGCAATTTAAGATACCTTTTTGAACTTTTAACTTACTTTTCTCCTTTCTGTCTTATCTCTTCTAATTCTATTCAATACATATAAATGTTGGTAGTAACACTACGGTTTCTCTTACGCGTATGCTAATAAATTGTAAGAAATTAATAGGCGTGAGTCATGCCAGTTTTTTAATGTGTGCAGGGAGCTTTACTCTAACATGTAGTAAATTATTATGCATTGCTAAGATTTTAACAGATTAAATTGCAGATGCACCTTATGAAGCGCTTACAATTAGATATATCGTATTGAATTGGCAATGGGTTCAATAAAAGGGCCTTGATTAGGCGGCAAAAAATTCTTTGTTGCTAATATATTAACCATCTTGTACTTTGAAACCTGTTAGGATCAAAAGTGAACAGCTCAAATGCATGTTATCAAAGTTCATTTATAAGTAAAAAGTAATTTGCATTTATGGACAGTTTTCAATTCTAAAAATATTATAAAGGCTTTTGGACTTTGGAAGAATTAATTGTATTCAGTTTTTGAAGATGAAATTTGCTTGAAACATTATTATACCTCTTGGCATTAAAGAAAAGGGCCTCATTTTAAGCTTCCGAATATTTCAATGCGATAAACACTGAGTTTATTTGGTTACTTTAAATTTTGGCCAAATGTTGCAAAAACGTTAATTTGCTTTTCTTTATATCATCAAGAACACATGCGCACCATTCGTAAATTTTGGTTGTGACTATTATACTCTGCATATGAATTATAAAGCGTCTAAAGATATTCCATGGGGCCCATCGATGCTAATGGGCGTCCAGTTTGTATTTAAGGATAAAAGAGTCGTTGTTCCTGATCTACCACCGAAATTCACATCTGTTCAGAATTCGACAAATAAATATGAGGTAAATTTTGATATTATATTTTGGCGAATTTTATCACCTTATATGTGTTTAAATACTACAGTTCTGTTTCTATAAAATTTTCTTTTTTGAAATTGCCAAAATTAATAGATTGCATCATATATCGTTCTTTCAGCTCAATTTTGATTACGAGCGGAAAATTTTGAAAGATTACGAGGCGACAGAAGAACGAGAACGGCGTCGATTAAAGAAAAATACGCAGGCAGAAGGAACTGCAAAGGCAGACCTGGCTGAAATGAAAGAATCTTCTATTCCTGTTGTGCCACACTTAACCCCCATCGAACCAGAGAAATCCGTTACGTCTTCTACGGAATCAACCCGAAAAGCCCCAGTCAAAGTTGATAGCTCCATCTTGGAGGATTTTGAATTTCGAGCACTGCGCGACGATCCTTTTATTGCCGCAGAACTGGGAACTATAAATGATCTAGAAGAACTGCGCGATGTTCTTGCTTCTATGCAAACTACTGAACCTGTAGAGTCCAAGAAAACGAATATGTACAAAATCCTTAAAAATATCAGTTTTCCTCACCTGTCTTTAGACGAAAGTATTCCTAATCAAAATGTTAACAAATCATCTGCGCCATCTTCACAACCGAATCTATTTGGCACCAGCCACCAACCGATTTTGACATGTGATACATCAGAGCGTGCTTCATATAGTAATAACATTGCCAATGAAAACGACATGATCTCCCGGCCTTCACATTCTAGAAATGCTAATGCTAGTCCTATCAAGTTTGAGCTAGAAAGTGACACGACAAAATCGGAGAATGAACGTCAAACGCGTTCTATTGACAGTGATTGCGGCAGCTTGAGCTCGGTGTCACTTCAGGTTAATTACTCATCCACTTAAAGGATTTTACAAATGGATTTTATTTAGTGTTCTTAAGATATGCTTTGACTGGGAGCGTTTAGTTGTTATTGTTAAATCATCTACTCATTTGAGGCAAGTATCGTTTTGTTTTTTTCCTCTAATACAAGTTAGGATATTATTTAGATGCATAGATTTTGATTGCTAAGTGTATGAAAATTAATCGACTTTTTTCCCCATGTTCAAGGTGCTGCTTCCACAAGTATTGATTAGCGTTGATTAGTTCTTGGTAGCTTTTTCTCTTATCTTGAAAGCATTTGTTAATTAAGTATTCCTAAACAAGCTTTTTTAAAATTCAATCAATGATAGGTAATGCAATGACATATATACTATTAATTGCTTTATGGATCTCCTTAGAAAGATCGAATTCACATGGTTAGAATATTTGCTGGAGATATATTTTTGTATCACGCCTGGCTTAATATTTAAGGGTATGATATTTTCGATTTTGATGTAGATATAAGTATTCGCTGTAGTATTGCTGCGTTTCGATTTCTCCGATTCAGAAAGTAGATGTAGACAAGTAGGTTCAATAATGACTTTGATAGAAATACTATTATCGTGACGTAGTAACTGTACTTCTTTCTCATATAGAAGCACACAATGTTTGTGAATGAATGATTCCGTTACCAAGACCGAATTATGCTTGCTGAGTCCATCAAGATATCTCATTGTGTTTTTCTAATCGGATTGACAGCCTTATTTTCTCTTGTTGATATTTTTTCCTAATTTTGATTTGCTTGCATTGCAGAAAGAGCCTTTCTATCGTTCTACCCCGTCCTTCCAGAGTGTAACCCACATACCGATCCCCATGGGAAATGAAATCCAGAATCAGAATCGTAGCAGGCACGTGTCAGAATCTTTCTTGATCGAATCTCCCATTGAAGAGGAGTGCCAACCTGACGATCCACCAGTCGTTCAACGAGTCGTGAAGATGGGCTTTAAGAGAAGGAAGGCTCTTGCTCTCTATAAAGTCGTTACAAAGCACGAAGGTACGTTGTGATTTTTTCACTCTGTTTTTTATCCTTGCAACTTCCTAAGGTGAGTGTTGGGGTTATTAAAGGCTTATTTATGATTGCCATAAAGAAATAAGGTTTAATTTGCTTTGAAGAACGCTCTAGTATTTTCCCAGATTGACGTGCTACGATAACTGTTTATAAAACGGTTGGACTTGTTGTTATCACATCTAAAATTGGTACATGAGATTTTATTTTGTTGGGCGCCCGTTAGACTTTTCGTGCGGGTGATTGAGGTTTGTGGGTGCATTTAACAAATGCAAACCGCCACTTACTATCGAACCTGCCCTTTGGATGGGGGAGAATCAGTGTAGCTATTTCAATTGACGATACTTGGAGAGTTCAATGTAGTGAGATACTGCCTTCTCTCAAAACCTGAACTAATTATAAATTCATTTGCGTAGTTGAAGATCTTAAGTTTCAAGAATGATTGAAAAAGGTAGGTCACATCGTTTCTAATATTTTCGAATTATACTGAATGGTAGCTTTATCAACATTTGCCTTGATAAGGGAAGGTATCTTAACATAGGTCATGTGATGGGTTGTGACATCTCCAAATTACACAAGAGAATCAATCAAGATCGAAACTGTTTATATTATCTCGGTTACTGCTATGTTAAGTCAGCAGTAATTCGTAATCTTCATTATTAGAAACGCGTTCAACGTCAATGAGGAAGCGGCTTTTGACGTTTTCTAGCCAAAAACACCCCCCTAACCATGCAGACGAAATCTGGTCAAACCATCGTAATTTTCGGATGTGTGTCCTCTTTCCTTAGTCGCCGCCTCCACCACCCTCGTCGCCGAGGGTGATGTGGTGTAATGTCTGCTACAGCAGGTTTCACTCCCCTGTCATAACTCTTCGGATCTTAATCCGATGGGCTTCTATGTATGTCGAAGCAATTAGTGGACAGAATTTTGAGCAGGTCTTTAGATCTAACTCGAACAAAGTGTAAAATCAGCATACTCCGAATTCGGGAGCAGGATATGCAGCCGAGATGGATTGAGACTGTTTTAGGCTCTATCGGGGCTTACTCTGAGCCAAGCTCATTGAAAATAGTGCAACTTCCTTGTGGTTATATTAGAAAACCGTAATACCCCCTTTAAACCCCTGCCTACTTTCATGTTATTTGATTTCAGGGGCTTAGAATCATCTCTACGATCGATTGAAGAGTACTAATTAGTTGTTCTTGTTGTTTTAACTATTAGAGGTAAATAACGGAGTCACTGGGACATGTAAAAAGCGGTCATACTTACAAAGAAACAGCCTAAATACGGACAGAGAATTCTGTTAAATCTTTTAAAGCCAACAAAAAGACAACTCAATTGTGTATGATTGTATACCTCCGATTTGCCAATTCCTCTATCATATTAGAACAAATGTGAGTACTTGGTTTAGCTAAGTGCAATTCAAAATTACCATCTTTGGCTATTTACAATTGCTTTTTTTAAAACTGTCTCTGTATTCTTTCTCTTAAGAATTGATGTTTTTAGCAATCTTTTAATGATAATAAATTAATCTCCAACTACAGAAAATTTGACTAGATAAATATTGGACATGAATAGAGTTAAGACGTGGTGCAGTCACTCGATTGAGAATCTCACATTTTATCATTTCTCTCGGTGACTGAATTTGTCATGACTGTTGGTCATCCACGTAACCGATCTCATGATCCCTGTCAGCTGTGGTAGGCTTGCACGTTAATAACTTGGTTGGCTCAAATTTTTAGCATTGCACCTTACATCTCTCTATTGCAAATTTTTTATCCACGCAAAAAGTCATGTCTTGAGCTGCTGGGTCGGTGTTTTAACTGTGTGGGCTTTAACATTGGAGGTATTTTTAATATTTATTTATTTATATCAAATAGCAGGCGTTTTGAAAGTTATCATCAGCCCTGGAGCTGACTTTGGGGCTTCACAGAAAGGAGAAGGAACATCAAAGTGAGAATAAGTCAAGAGGGGGGGGGGATAAAAGAGTGATTCGCAGATGTAAAAGCGACAGACAGACAGGCACAAAGGCATAAAAAAGGTAAAATGATTTCTGTGAAAGGGGTCGAATATGACAAATAGTCGGGCCATAGAAGTTTGAAGTCAGAAGTCAACTGCCGATCAATAGACTTTTTGCCGCATAAGTATAAGTTGCCCAGGGTGCACCACGTGGAGGTAAGTCTATTGCGCACCCCGTATTTTTATATATATATTTGGTTCGAAAAAGTTTCATGAAGCGGAATTTTCCGTTTAATCGCCCTGGTTGGATTTTCGGAAAACCCCCGGTATAATATTTATAGTATCGAGAGTCTCGTTCCATCTTTTTAGTTATAAGTGAGAATATAATGCCTTTCCAATTAGAGTAACACTTGAGAGGAGCCGCTTTGCTAATTATGTGATTCAGAAGAGTACCCTTTTGTTATGCCATAGGTAGTTAATAATCTCCACTTTACCAAAATGTCTACTGACACTAAAATCAATAATCTCATTTTGCGTTTTGTTTCTTGACTTTTTCCAACTTATAGTTAGCGTATCGGAAAATAGCATGATAAGCCAATTGTGCAATTGGAATGAGCTCGAGGACAAGGGTCTTGAACCAACTGTGTGTTTCGCATCTGTCGTATTTGCGCCCAATGACCTAGAAAAGGTATATGCTTTCTTTACTCATTACCTATATATCTATTTATATTCATTCATGATTCATTTTTGGCTATTATCAAGCCCTACTCTCTTAATACATTTGATCCAATTCTAGACTTCTTCTGTATCATTCCTGGCCTTATTATAAGTCTAATTATACATAGTTCGATAAATTTTTCATTATTGTGACTGACTAACATTAACGTTTAAATACGTTTTATATGATGTGTTGTAAGAGTGCTAACTTTAGCTTCATGGGATGATGTCATCATTCACATGAAGGTGAGACATTAGGGTGGTGGTACATATTCAACTGTTGTTGCATAAGCGTAAATAGATTTCTAAATCTACAATTTTAGATGGTTTAGCATGTTGTTTTAGGAAATATTATTATTTATTCTGTTGTTACCCGTGGTAATTTAAGAGGTGGTATCTAAATCCTTGGAATTTGTAAAGTAGTTCAATAAGGAATGAAATGGAGGCCAGGACGTCCAGCGATTCACTGGGATCATTGGAATCATTACAAGACTTAGCTTGAAAGAGCTGTTGGAATGAAGAAAAATGTGATCATCGAATCAAATGACTACGTGAGGAATTATCATGATATATATTCCAGACCTCTACGTAGGTGTGACGACCCAACGTAAAAAAATATTTTGTCTAGCATATTGAGTTGGTTGGTGCTTATTACAGCATAGTGCTCTATCATTAAATTGGGATGTTTTAGCTTAGAACAATAAGCTATCTAAAACAGTCTTTCGTTTTTGTGTTTTGTGTACTCCTATTAGCTTGCCTATTAATATATATAACAAACTCAATATTAGCAATAAATTCACCTCTTACTCCGACAAGAATACTCTATAAGAAAGTACGGCGAAGGCCAAGAACTTTGGGGAGGAGTTAATTGTCACCGACTAATTGAGAGTACTTCTACTTAGAAATAGTGATTAGTGTGTTGCTTGTTATGTCATAGCAACAGGGGTCCGGCGCTGATCCGGATTTCTGAAATAAGTCAGCATGATGAACAGACGTTTTTGAGCAAAGAAGTCTATCTAAAAGCAACTTAGTAATATACTATTTGGATATTGATATCCACGAATTGGTACACTAAGTAATAGGTTAAATTTAATCGAGGATTATGACTAATCTTAACGCGAGAATCATTTGCCTTAGTCGTTTATTCATCTTTGTCAGTGAATTTATTATTCGCTCACTTTGGGAACATGTTGTGCTCTATCAGTTCGCTTTGCCAGTTTTGTCAATAGTGTTAGTTTACGTTTGCGTATTTTCCTCGTGTGATTAATTTTGGGAATCTATTTGTCTTTTTTGTACTCTCCTTATGACGTTTTATAACCGGATATTCTCTCCATTAACTTCAGGCATTTAAATTTGGAACAATGGTTTCAGAGCTGTGTGAGATGGGCTTTCCTATAGATTCCGTCTTAACTGCGGTACGCACCTCAAATATGAGCAAAGAGGAGGCTGTGATGCATCTTCTTGATCCGAATGCCAACTCAAGCAATGCCACACCACCCCGGCAGCATTCTTCTCATCACCACTACCCGCATCTTTTAGAGTCCTTATCGACCCAGGGCATTAGTCGAAAGAGCAAAAAGAAGGAGAAGAAATCATATTTGTCGTATCTACATGCAAAGCATTGATTTTTTTCCCAAAACAACCTGCTTACCTATTTGCCTGCACGTCTTTCAAAGTTGTATGTGCACTACCCTCGTCATTGAATTAATTTTCACTTTTTAATTGTCGTTTCTTTCGCTCTGACACTCCAGATTATTTATAATTCTCGTCCTATTAAAATGCAACTCCTCTCCTCACTTTCCCCTGCTTTCATGAGTCTGTGTGTGTAAATAGTTGAAAAGGAAAGAATGTTGAATACATTCGAAAACAACTGGCTAATAAAATTCTAACGACATAATTGGAATTTACAGTGATGCTAGAAAGACTCGACAGTAATTAATCCTCGTTTAAGAAGGAAAGATCCAGACTTTTGCAGAGGAAGTGTTCGCTTGGAGAAAGATGAGATGTAAATTTGTATCCCTTTCCTAATTCGATGTCTGCTTTTTGGTTTATCGTCGGAGAATGATTTTGGGGAATCTGGGCAGAAGCGAACAGGCGACCGAAGTTGGTTGGTCTTTGACTGAATTTGTTGGATGTTGGGGGATGCCTAGCAAGAGCGTCTTGCCGATTTCTGCACACAGTGCAGACGAATAGACGGTCATCTGTTTGTGAACTGGTACTCACCTAAAGAAGTAAACAATCGGTAAAATAATAAGTAATCGTGACCAGAAGTTGAAGCACCCACCTAAATGACAGGAGAAATAAATGCAATAACTAGTGAAAGCAACACCGTAAGTGACCTACCAAACTTGTTTTATCGGTCTGTGAAGAAGCACAGCGTGACTTGTCCCTTGTCCGAGCATTCTCCTGTTCAATATTTACTGGTGACCAGTCTTGAGTTATGTAATTGATCAAGGAATTCGATAGATTTGAACCCCTCCATTCACTAGAAGTCACAATCATGGATTCATCAACATCATTATCATAGAGCCGATCTGTAGATGAAGTTACTTTATCTTGGTTGCTTCTGCTAAATTTAGAATTCTTCGACCGGAATGGAAAGGAGTCCTGGTCATTTTGAGAATAATGAGTTTGACTAAGGGTAGTTGGATGATTCTTTTGAGTCGGTTGGTACCAAGTTTGAGATGCAGAATTGGGCATTGGCTGAATCAAGTCCCCAAAACGAGAACTACAGCCACCATAGGAATTTGTGGAAAATAGCGAAAACTGCCAATCGGGTGATTCCTTTGATTGAAATCCAGATGTACGATCAGAAAGAGAGGTCTGATTACTTTAAAAGGGAATTGAAATCGGTCACTAGGATTCCTTAAATATTAAACAAATAAATTGTCAATAAGATTACTAACTTGTATGAAGTTCGATTTACAGCTGGATTTGAATGCACTAAGGGACGCTCTGAATGACTGAATCGACCTCGATGATGGAAAGGATTCCGCCATACTTTATAAGGAGTTTCGTCATAAACCTCAGATACATTTGAAAAGGAGACCTCTGATGCCATTGGTGAGATTTCATAGCCATCATTGAGGCATTGAGAGGTGTTGAGATCCTGTAAACGAAGTACAGCTTGCCAATTTAGGAAAAGTGTAAATAAATAAAAAATGTTCCAAATGTGGAAAGTTACCGCAAAACTGGGGGGATGATATGGCACCACTGGATCAGTAAAACTTCGGGATTTTTCATAATAGTTCAGAGAACTGGTGGGTCTATCTTTCTCAGAAGGAAATTGATGAATACCTCTCCAAGGACAGTGAGGAGCTGGTTCCGAAACGTCACTATTTAATCGTTCAAAGGAAATGTAAATGTCAAATTAAAAACTGGATTCATTTTTCCCTAAAATCTAATGCTCCAATATTAGGAAAGAATAAATGTGCTGAATGCTTATTAAATATCTATGACCCTACTCTGTATTTACCTAAATATAATCGATTTCACAAATACATGAACACCCTAAAACAGAAAAATGTAGGCTTATAAATTATCCTTGCATATTCTAAACTCCAGAATCGAAATTATAAGCATTTGCATCATGTCATAGGAAATGAAGTAAATAGCCACTAAATAAACTGGTCATCTATTGATGGAATTGGGGTATTCCATTTAGGAAATCTCCAAAATGCTTTCCATCTGTAAAATATTTGAGCCGAAGCGTATCCTTACTGATAGAGAAATTATTGTTAATGTTTCTTTTATTATAAATAACCACTTTTGAATTAAGCTCACATAGAAAGTCATTACCTTTTTTGGGCCTGTAGGATAATAGAATTAACGGCTTCATCAACCTTTCGTCTACAGAGAGAAAATAAATAAGCTATAAATTTACCTTTCGAGTTAAATAAATTCGATAGTTGGACAAGTTCATTACCTCTTTTGCTCGACGAATTGATTTGACTGAGGAAAATTAGGCTAAATCATCAAAAATAATTCCATAAAGTTAAAAGATAACATCTTAAAGTAAAAACAAAACCAAAATGCATAAAGCAGTCTATTTAAATAGCAATGATCTCTTACAAGTGATAGAGGATCGTAATTCATACCACAATAACGTGTAGTTTGCATTCCATGCCAACTTTCTCCATTAGTACTAATTATTGAAATATCTCGTGATCGTTGGCGTTTAATGGGCATTTGACTGCAGGCCCAACCTTGTGGTAAAGGCCTTAATTTTATAAAAGAGTATAAGAAGCACAATTAAAAAAACTCAAAACTAAAATTTATAAATGCACATATAATTTTAAGAAATATAATCGCACTAAAAGTTTTAAAAGGTCGAAATTTTAACTTTTTAAGCATACATGAAGCTCGTTTGTGGCACCCTATTTCTGTTTGACATTTTCTTCACGAAAATATATTTACAAAACGATTTTTCTCGCGCTACTTTAAACAAACATTCAAGGTTAAAGAAGCCCGAATGTTTAATATCAAATATTTCCATAGAAAAAAATATATAAAATTTTAAATGTTTAAATTAAACTTAGTCATATTAATATCAAATTATTTTATGCGATAAAGCCATTTCTTTGATTTGACAAACTCTCTAAGTGCGACTCCGTTAAATTTATGTAATGTTGTTGTTTCGTACACATGAAGCATCAATTTTGTACCTTATTTCTACAGATTTACAATTTATAATTTTCTTAGCATTTACGAATTCATAAAATATTCTTGATATCAATTTTCTACAAAAAGATCGAGTAGAATATTAAATAATCTAATAGAATAGATACCACTCTATACACACGATCTTTAACTATTTGGTAGCCAAGTTATAATTTTGAAGTCAGCGCCTTCGACATCGCAGCTTAAGTTCTGAGATGACCTCAAGTGCCTCCTGTTCACATATGGCCTTTCTCAATAGGACCTTTGTTTCATACTACTTAACACATTTTACGTAGTGAGTCCCCCCCCCCCCCCCCCCCCCACCCCAACACGAATGCTGGTGCATTTTTATCCATAAATAAAAATCTTTGACCACAATGAATGAAGATATTTAAAAAAAGGTTCCTATTAATTATACTCGTTTCGTTAATGAATGAAAAAGACCCCGAGTTGTCAATATACAACAAATTTTAAGAATCATTTCCAAAATATATGCGTTTGTAATACGGAATTTCTTACTTTTGGTAGCTCAATATATTCACAGATTATCATTTTTATTCCTAGGCGTCCTAGGGTATGTAATGGGCAACACCTATGATTTATAATTAGAACACTGCCAATATTTTCTTCATGGCTGCTTCCATTTCTTCTAATCTCTTTTCATAGCAAACGTTCTGGCAAAAACAAAGTTCTTTAGCTTCAATAGCTTTTTTGGATACTTTTCAAGCTGACTCTGAGTTTAGCGCTTTCGATTATGGTTTTGCATTCTAATCGATTTTAGATAAGTCAAATACTTTTCAATCTTCAAATGCCATAATTGATAAATTTGCTCTTAACACTATATTCAAGTCTCTTGGCAATTTTACTGATAGCAACCCACTAAAAGTTTTTAGAATTCACAAAGTGAAAATTAGGTCACTTTCAGTCTTTCAGGCATGAAGGGATTAACTAGTTTCCCTTGACCAAACTTTTGTTATGAACATTTAACTTTAACTTGTTATCAGATGTAACTTTACTCTTCCAGTAGAAAGCTTCTCCATTAGCAAGTAGAAAAAGTACGATAGCTAATTTTCAACTAAACGGAATCTACACAAAGTTTATCCCATTGCCTTAAATTGTGATAAACAATGACTTGTACAGAAGAATACTCTTCTACTCCTGAATACGCGAATGCTCTAGTACTAGACTGGAGGCAATTTTCCTCCGAATGCACCGAACTATCGCAGATTCAATGGCCCTCTTTGTAGGTGTTTCAAAGCATCATTCGAAAACACTTTCGAATTTCG
The DNA here is from genome assembly GCA_900617975.1 of Rodentolepis nana. Taxonomy (NCBI): domain Eukaryota; kingdom Metazoa; phylum Platyhelminthes; class Cestoda; order Cyclophyllidea; family Hymenolepididae; genus Rodentolepis; species Rodentolepis nana. The sequence goes on from UZAE01012056.1 coordinate 69,196, forward strand.
TTTTCGAAATATGTGGGGAATTCATCAGCTTTCCTTAAATCATATTGTGCAAAAATACTCCCCAATTTACTCTAATTTCTACCCAATCAACATAGGAAATATTTTAGTTCCCAAGTATCAGTATTACAAATGTTTTTGAACATTTTCTTCAATTCACCAAAAATCCTACTCAGCTTACTATGTCCAAAACATAAAGGTGAATTTAAAGATACCACTGCATAACAAACATCTGTATGAACTGGAAGCTGCAAAAATTCAAGTGAAAATAACCTTTACTCTTCCAGTAGAAAGCTTCTCCATTAGCAAGTAGAAAAAGTACGATAGCTAATTTTCAACTAAACGGAATCTACACAAAGTTTATCCCATTGCCTTAAATTGTGATAAACAATGACTTGTACAGAAGAATACTCTTCTACTCCTGAATACGCGAATGCTCTAGTACTAGACTGGAGGCAATTTTCCTCCGAATGCACCGAACTATCGCAGATTCAATGGCCCTCTTTGTAGGTGTTTCAAAGCATCATTCGAAAACACTTTCGAATTTCGTTTTCGAAATATGTGGGGAATTCATCAGCTTTCCTTAAATCATATTGTGCAAAAATACTCCCCAATTTACTCTAATTTCTACCCAATCAACATAGGAAATATTTTAGTTCCCAAGTATCAGTATTACAAATGTTTTTGAACATTTTCTTCAATTCACCAAAAATCCTACTCAGCTTACTATGTCCAAAACATAAAGGTGAATTTAAAGATACCACTGCATAACAAACATCTGTATGAACTGGAAGCTGCAAAAATTCAAGTGAAAATAACGCACACGTACAATATATATATATATATATATATATATATATATATATATATATATATATATATATATATCGAAATATTTTCTTTCGTTTTAAACACAACTTTGTAAAAACTGCAAAATAAATGATGAGAAAATCCATTTGAGCCTCATTATCCTGGCAAATTTAGTGCATTTTCTCATCCAGTAATTATTGAGTTTTATTTCATCTTGGCTCTACTCATGACACTGTTTCTACAATGCTACCCTTAAAGCCCGGGATTATCTTCCCCTTCAGCCGTTCATTATATAGATAATCCACCAATAAATAACTAGAAGACCACCACCATCTTCTCTCCCCCCCCCCTCCCGCCCTCAATTTTTTGCCCCCATCAAAAAATAACAAACAGTTAGCCATCCCCTCCCCACAAAAACGCCACAGTGTAATTGCATGCCAACAACCCCGACTCTGGGAAAATCCTATGAGAATGACCGCTACAAATCTCTGACCAATAATCTCCCTCCCCTAACCTTGATCCTTCACCTCGCTCCTCACTTTACTGGCAGTCTAGATATTTTGAATATGCAGCCCCATCATCTTTTCTCCTTCTCCTACTTGCTACTTCTAATGAACATTGATATTTATCTGAAGGGGATATGTGGTTATAACGTCAATGCCACTGTCGGTAAGAATTTTTTTCTCATAACATTCTTGCTATTTCCCATGTCAACGTAAAACGTAAGTGTCTAATATGGATAAATATCTAGTACCATTCAAACGGAGAAGAATTAGAAAGATATGAGTGCCTTACTTCGTCAGAAACTGGGATAAGTCAGGCCTGTTTTACCTATCAGCAACAATCAGGAACTTGGATTTAAATTTCTGATAAAATCGTTATTTCTAACACATTTAAAAGGTGCTTTGTTTAAATCCTTATCACCATGGCTCATAGGCGAGTAACGACCAGACTAAACTGAATGACTGGCATTGCTTCGTCTGGTGTATCCATCTATTCCAAATAATCATATTCATTAATTTGTTGCCCACAATCGGCGTAATAATGCAATTAATGGGTAGTTCGGCCTTAAATCTGAAGTTAAGAAGGTGAAATATTCTCCGTTTCATTTTCTGCTTAAAACTGCCTACTCATGTTCCTGTATTTTTTTCAATGATATCTTTTCGTAACCCCCCCCCCCCCCCCCCCCCCCCCCCCCCACCACACCACACCCCCAGGAAAAATTCTAATAGCTAAATGTTAAAGCAAGAATACAAGATAATATAGTCATATTTATTTTTTAAATTAATATTTTACGACTTTATAACGCAATTTCCTCCAACAACTTTTGCAAAATTGTCTGTTTTATCGGCCATTCGACCAAAATTGAGCCGATCAGAGCTAATGAATGCTAATTCTGCTAGGAATTTCCCATATGTGTCTTGCATAATACATTTTAACCCCTTAAATTTATTTTTTCGTCTTGATTTTTGAGTGTAGATTATCCTGAATACATTTATCCCACAATTGAACTGAATTTGCATGGTGTGAGTTATCGAGGGTATCCCTTGAGGGACAAGTCAAGTAGATGAGAACAAACGCACCATACAGCAAGCAGATAATTTCCACCAGAATATCCGAGGAAGACTAAACACTTTTTATAGGTCAAGCAACATTTGCGAGAAACCATAAAGCTACAAGGAAAATGAATCAGGAATCGAAGGAGGAGAGAGAACAGAGGTCAAATTATGGCATGCGAACTGGATTGATAGTTTTCATTAAGTGTGGTAAAAGCTAAAAAGAAATGATTTGGGTGATTCTACGTACATAAGCGCGAGTTTGAAAACCCAAGCAGCTTTTCAACCTCTTCTCTGCTGATTATTTATTTATTTATATCAAATGGCAGGCGTCTTGATGGTCATCATTAGCCCTTTAGTTGACTTCAGGCTTCACAGAGGGGAAGAAACATCAAAGTGAAAAATAAGTAAAGAGGGGGGGGGGACAGAAGAGTATTTCAAAGATATAAAAGAGACAGGCACAGAGGTAGAATAAGGTGAGGTGAGTACTGTGAAGTAGTGGAATACGACATACGGTGAGGTGATGGTAGTTTGAAGTTAGAAGTCAACTGATGGTTTACAGACTTTTGCCGTATGAGCATACGTTGCCCAGGGTGCAC
>UZAE01012057.1:0-62121 GCA_900617975.1 Rodentolepis nana
CTTGGTTTTAACTCTTTAAAGTTGGGCAAAATATAGGTAATATTTTTTTGTCTTTCTGCTGCTAAGCTTTATTTACCACAGACACTTGTGGTTTAAACAGCTTCCCATCTTATATTTGATTTTGAAGTCCTTTCCTCAGATATGATGGTGGAGTAATTCTACTGAACGCCGCACCTCTTCGGTCATACTCTTGGCCCTCCTAACCTTCAGATCTTTTGTATAGGTTGGTTATTAGACAAGAATCGTTCGTCAGCTAAATGGCTAATGATAACTATCAAAACGCCTGCCATTTGAAATAAATAAATAAATCTTTCCGCTCTTACTGCTCTCCTGTTATATCCAAAAGTAATTTTACTAAATGGAGTTACGTTAATGAAATAAGGCATTGTAATTTGACACTGAAAAGCTAAATCACATGCTAAGGTCTGGGAGTATAAATTTTCATGAATAAAATCTTGGCATTCATACGTGTTCATTACTTGATCATTCAACCCTTTTACACAAAGATGAATAACTTTACGTGTTGTTATTAAATCTCATTTTCGTGGCTACTTTGGGAGTCTAATAAGGTTATAACTATTGTTTATCGAAAGTGTTCCCCAAAAATTCTTTTCTACTGAATAGTGATTCTCGTGGAGTAGTCTAATGCTAAATAATTATTTCAAGCTGGCAAAGTTTTATGGAAACACGTCTAAATTTATTCCCTGTAATCTCTTTCATGACAATTGGCATTTGGAATTGATTGGAAAACATCAATGAGCGCTTAAAATCTCTTTGAATTTTATCGATTTTATCAATATATATATAACGCCAATTGATGTTTCTTTGACATTAATTCTCTTCTGCCAGAATGACATCATCAGTACTTTGTTCCGACTTTCTTAAACCTAATTTGGTGGCTGTCGGCACGATGAATAAAGAAATAAAAGTCTTCGATTATCGTGTTCCCACGACAACGACGACTGCAGCTGCTCTTTCAAACACTTTCCACACAAGTACGGTGCTCTGTCTGAAATCTCCCTATACAATCACTAGCGGCTCTTTATCTGATGGGAATCTCTTCAACTCTTCTTCCAGTTTAGATTTCAGTGATGCCAATTCAGTGATCTCCAATATGGGTGAAATTTGTCTCAATGATACACCAGACCCTACTCCTACGGATATACCTCCTCCATCTCAGAATGTTGCCTTCTACAGTGGTGGTAAAGATGGCATTTTAGCCGCCTGGGATCTCCGAAATTTTAATGAGCCCCTTGCACGACATAAGGTAATTTGTAATAAACTCTCTACTTATTATATTTCGGCAGTATTGCCATGGAACAAGGGCTGACTTGTCACTATAATAAAAACAAGAAGTCATTGAGGATATCTAATTAAGACCTACAAAAGGTAAAGAAATGAATTATCCATTCTGATTTCTTACATATAAATTCTAGTGTATGCGGTGGAAAGTTATTAAAGTGGCCTTAGAATTCTTGCTTAGCTATTGCCCTTCTAAACCCTTAAGATTTTTACTCCGAAACAAATCTGGAGAGAGATTGTTAACTGAAGGATTTTATTGGTCACTAAAGCTTAGTCACTCAGTTCAGACGAACCGATTGCCCCATATTAGGTGTATTTCAGGTTGCCTTCTGCCAGAACATGAGTGATACAGCCTCAGTAAGAGCGGACTGATTTACAATGGCAAATGTTCGTGAGAATTTTCATTTAATAATTTAGAAAATATAGATGACAATTTCAGCTTGAGAAATTTGTAATATACGCTAAGGTGCAGTCCAATATCTGATCACTAGATTTGTTTGCTTGTTTATTTCCATAAAATGCAGATCTAAGTTGAGTATCATCTCGCTATACATTTGTCTGAGTTAAAATCAAAAGCATCCAAATGATTTAACTTTTTCCTGCTTTTTGTTTAACAAATAATTTCTGTTTATGAGCAAATTTGATTGTGGATGAATAATGCTAGGATAATAGTACTTTGTAAGGCAATAGATTTTCAGAATACATTCTTTAGTTGACCTATCTTCTGGGGATATAGAGGTTGAAAGCAATTCAAAGCGTATCTCCCCTTTCCAGAATATTGGGCGAACCTTGAATGAATTTCCGAATTCATTAATAATCAACTCAAAGTTATTTAAATCCATTCCTTTCAAAATGTGAGCCCAACCTAATTTTACTTTTTTTCTTTTTTTTGCCTTATTCATTTTAGCCTACCCAATCGTAAGCTCGTTAGACTAGATTCTTCTTTTGTTCCACGTTTTTATTACTGCCAAGTTCTATTTTGCTAATTTGGAGAAATTTCAACGTAGTTCCTTTTTTGAATAATTATTTTGTCTGGTTGTGCGGGAATTAGTCGTCTGGATCTGAGATATAGCTGTCTGTGACTTTGGTCAATTTTTAAATAAGGCTCTTTAAAACTTAAGGTGTATCTGTTAGTAAATGAGTAAGCACTCATCAAGGACCATAGTAACAACAACCAACCATGGGATTTTCTACTGCCTCCTGGTATAAATCCATGTGCTTGAGGCTAATGATAGGTGCTACTGCTAAGGAGAAGACGGGATTGTTGTTGTGTGCTCTTTGGCGGTTGAGGGGTTGTTTCTTAATTTCCATAATAACCTTGACCTTTATTGGCTATTTCGTTCTTCCAGACACATTTTTTATAAGACTGTTTGTGGTTTGGTAAGGGTTATTGCACTAGAACTGGATCAGTATTGCTAATTCACGACTTTCGCAAGCCATCTACGCACAACTTTATTTGTTTAATTGAGCCGAGGTCTTCAACTCTTTTATAAACCAAGAAACCTAATTTGTTATTTTCAAAACTTGTGAATTTTAAACTAGCACCTAATCAGATCGGCAATTTCTACAGCTTTCCTAAACATCATCCATCTCTCGTCAAATAAAATAATTCGCACCCAAAGTGAGCTAGACGCATGTTTTGAAATACGTATTGATACTATGCAAGAAAAGCAGCCAACTTTTGATTATAAATTAAGTGAGAGAGGGAAGGAGGGGGGGGGGGGGGGGGGGGGGGGGGGGGGGGGGGNGGGAGGGGGTAGTTGGGAGGAGACTGAACTGAGTGCTTCAAAAGGGTATTTCGATAAAGGCTAGATAAAGTCTCTTGGAAAGGTCGTCTGATTTTACATTGCTTTTTTCGTCGACACAAGTTACCTGCTGTAAGTCGATTCCTTCTTTATAAAACACTATCATCGCCAAATATTCCTGAACCCAAGTCGATTAAACAATACAAATCCCTTTGTGAAATTTGGTTGATTTTACGGTTCCAATTGATTTAGTCCGGCATTATCTGGTTTCAGTTTGTGTTCTCTCATATCTTGCATGTTTCGTCCGTTTGTGCTTTTATTGTTAAGTTCGTAATGTCTTCCTTCGCTAAGATGAGTGACTTTACCAAGAAATCAGTTTTGCTTCGATTGTCATTGTTAAAGTTAGAAGAATAAGGCGTGTATTTTCTAAAATAGGTGTTGTTTTGGTTCTTTTTTTAAATTAATTTTTTTTTTCATTTACTGTCTGCCACTTCATTGCAAAAGTCGAGGTAATAAATGGGGCTCTTCCTAGGTGGCCGTGCTAAAGCTGAATCTTGAACAACAATTTATATTTCCTTTCGTTAAATGCGATTTCAGTGTTTCAATTTAACATTAGTTAAAATTAGCCATATTTTAATTACTCATACTTATAGTTCTAAGGGGCCATATTGTCTATTGAATAAATTCATCCCAGGTTATCTTATTCCTAATGAATTATTAATTATCTATAAAAGTACATCCCAAGCGAATTGAAGATTGCCTTAAAACAATTGGGTTGATTAGAATGGGAACGTCGTGGAGTAGCTCTGCCGAGAAGGACTCCTTCCGTTAACCGGAATAGTCTATCATGGTTGGTTATCCACATCAACGAATGGTTATCGATCTCGTGATCTGTGACTTGATAGATGCGCACATTAACCTATACGTGCCGGGCATGCAATTATGCACAAAATAACCTAAATGTCAGAAGGGGTCATGCAGGAAATGGTGTTACCAGAGGACACCTCGTAGGTCAGAATTTGTTTAGCAATAGAATTGACTTCAGGATGTAGATCTGTTTTTTCTTCCATTAGATTTAGTCATGAAAAATTAATAATTACCACTAAAGTTATTGCAATGAATCAAAGTTAAGTAAATATAATTGCCTGTTGTTTGGAGCCTGCAATTAGAGGGTGGTGTTTACAATCCATAAGCCCTTATATTCCTTTTTTATGACAAAACTAAGAACATAAAAACGCAGGAAACATTTTTATACTCCACTGAGATGTTCTTATGTTGTTACGAGAAATACTCAGGTGGAAAAGCTATTAGGACCCAGAACCCTTTGTTTCAATTTATTCTTAAAGCTGAACTTGCCTTTTTTCTATCTTAAATCGTGTAGCCATTTCTCGTTCGTAAAGGTCTGTTGCTTCCTACTTTCTTTTTAAAGGCGTGCTGTCAATTATTTGTAACATTTAAGGCAAATTTTACAACCACGACCTTCTTATCAGCATTTACTGAACACAGAAGGTTATTCAATCACGTTATAGCCATATACTTCTTTCTGAATGCCCATCAAGCGAGTTCGCTTGACCGAAATTCCGGTGTTCTTGTCATGAAAATATCTTTCTTGTCTAATAATCATCAAATATACGTCAACATTGAAATCCTAACTTTTGTTCTTAAACTCCATTCAGTAGATATTATATTACGAAAACCTAGATGGTTTTCACAACTGCGTTTACCTGCTGCCTCTGTTCTGATTCTAATGACCAGTCCGGCGAAAGACGACTATTTTGGATGATTGATGGCGGTAGTTTCCAGGGGGGGGGCAGGGGGTCTAACCATTTTCTCTTTCATTTACAGAGAAAGGTGTTATAGATATAAACTGAGAATTCAAAGCAATGCTTATAGGCGATGTAACACGCGAACTATTTATTTATTTCAAATGGCGGGCAATATGATACTTACCATTTGCCATTTAGTTGACTTCGGGCTTCACAGGGGGAAGGAGGATCATCAAAGTGAGAAAAAGTGGAAAGGGGGGACAGAAGAGTGATTTAAAGATGTAGAAGAGACAGACATACACAAAGGCAGAGAAAGGGTAGGATAAGTATGGTGGAAGTGATCGAATTAGACATACAATGGGATCATTGTAGTTTGAAGTCTGAAGTCAACTGCTGGTTTATAGACTTTTTTGCCGTATAAGAATACGTTGCCCGGGTGCACCACGTGGAGGTAAGTCTATCGCACACCCCGTAACACGCGAACTAATCACCGATTAAGTTTTTAAATCTGATTGGTGGTACTGGACAGGTCTCGTGAGACTTAATTGCAAATTTATATTCCCTTTAATGCTTTATGAGCCAACTTCAGACTTTCAATAGCTCTCAATATAGCTGAATCCCAGTGTGTCCGAAGGTAGATGGAAGATGGAAGAAGAGTAGTATAGGTATATATGAAGTCCCACGCAGTTCATATGTCGTTAGGTGCTCATTTGAGCTTCTTTATTGTATGCGCAGAAGTTCAGACAATGGTTGGTTCATCTTCTGAGCCTGCTATTGATGAATGGTAAACTCGTTTTGGGCGGTTCAATAATAAAGTCGTTCTGATTGGTCGTTCAGGTTTATCTTCGTGGCTCCTTTTCACTCATGTCACTTATTGTGCTGAATATCAACCAGACACCGATTACATGGATTGTTTAAACATTTTCCCTTGTGATTAGTATTTTATTGAGTTTTCCTTTCAGTAAGCGAATACTAGTAATTTTGATATCTCTTAGAAGCCAAAAAAAACGATTCATTCCCGAGCGTAAGAAGAGAGGAGAGGATGAAAATCGCAGAGGATTTATTAGCTCACTTTGTTTTCTTTGCCTCAATAGCCCATTTTGCGTCATTCGCTCCATCTAGCTATTTTTGCCTTATCGATAAGCCGTTCTCACGTTGCGGCAAAAGTTGGGGGAAATGAGCGATTTTTTTGAATATGTATTCATGGCTTTTCTTGGCTGCTTATTTTTGCCCTTTCATCATCATGCAACCACCTCTGACCTCGCTTCATTCAGTCAAATTACGCAATCTACAAGCTGACAACCTAACTTGAGAATCTATAGGGGGGAAACACACACACATGTTCCTGTTTATGTAGCGTTTCCTTATTACTGTCCGATTCTAAATAATTATACCGAAGCATAATTCATATCAATCTTTATAAAAAAGTTATAAAATATAATATAATATGACTTTATAGAAATTTGTAAATTTAATATTCGTTTCGCCAACCGAAAATATTCAACAATTCTAAGTACAGGTTGTCTTAGGAAAATTTGGCAGTATTATTAATACAAAATGACCATTGCACTCTCAATCCGACACCGGCATCGGTCCGCAACCTGAGACAAGGTGATTTTTCACGTTTTCTCAGATTGTCATCAAAACCTCTTTTCATTCTGTCCCTCAAATACTTGGCTTTTGCTGTATTGGCACACCGATTTTTTGCCTTTCTCGACAGCCTTCCTCTCCACATAATATTAGGTGGGCAACTAAGTCATTGCCGATTTCAAATAAGAAGGCAAATTCGGAATTTTTGTTTAAAAATATAACTTTATTCAATTAGATATTGGCCGTTCTTGTCGATGACCTTTTTCCATCGTTCTGGCAGAGTAAAAATTCCCCCTTCGTAAAATGTCTGGTCTTTGCTATTAAAAAACTGAATTAGGTGTGAGCCGACATCATCCGCGTTGTTAAAAATTTTACCATTTAGAGAGTTTTGCATGGAACGAAACAAATGGTAATCCGAAGGCGCAAGGTCAGGGCTATATGGTGGGTGTGACAAAACATCCCAACCCAGTTCCAATCATTTTTGCCGAGTAACCAAAGATGTGTGGGGGGGGGGGCCTTGCGTTATCATGATGGAAAATAACACCCTTCCGATTTGATAATGCCGGCCGCTTATCTTCAATTGCATCCTTCGGTTTTTCGAGTTCTTCAACATACACATTTGAATTTATCGTTTGGTTCTGCGGCATGAATTCAAAATACAAAATTCCTTTGTGATCCCCCCACCAGACTGACAGCATAATCTTTTTTTTTGGTGAATCTCTGCTTTTGATACTGTTTGGGCTGGTTGATCTTGCTTCACCCATGATATCTTGCGAGTAACATTGTTATAAACTGTCCACTTTTCGTCGCCAGTAACTAGGTTCTTCCTCGGAAATGGATCATTCTCATTGCGTTTCAGTAGCGGCGAATCACAGATGCTAATCCGTTGCGTCAAATGAATTTCCTTTAACTGGTGAGGGATCCATAAATCAAGTTTCTTGACATAACCAAGGGTTATGTCAATTTTTTTTCAATGCATGTATGCGACACATTGAGCTTCTCTGCAATATCTCGTGTTGTGCTGTGACGATTTGAATCGATAATGGCCTTGATATGGGTTTCATCCACTTCGACTGGGCGTCCAGATCGTTGTGAATTTTTCAGTGAAAAATCACCGGAACGAAATCTTTCAAACCAATTTCGACACTGCCTTTCTTCCTCACGGCTTCATCTCCATATGCGGCACATAACTTCTTTTGTGCTTGCGATGCGTTCTTGCCTTTTCGGAAGTAATACAATAAAATGTGTCGGAAGTGCACGTCCTGTTCTTCCATTTTTAAATTGGGATAAAAACAAAACTAAAGAACTAAACAAAAAAATTTTTTACTAATTAACCTAGAAGCTTATACAGTAAGAAAAAAATATAGGTTAGATGCTCTGGCCACGTTAACAAAACAAAAGAAAGTATAGAGTGAATCTGTCAACAAAAACGGCAATGACTTAGTTGCCCACCTAATAGTCTGTTTGGTTAGGACCCGAGAGGGTGGAAGGGGGGAGTAGTTCGAAGGCTAACATTACATAGAGATTGGTGTAGTAGTACCAATTGTTCCAAAACCATTTCTGACTTTTCCTGGAGTGACCAGGTAGCAGATCCTACCGCTGCACGTGAGGCCACGTAGGCGCGTGAATTCGATCGAAGCCCCTCGGAGGGCACCTTACCTCTAATGCGTCCTTTAGACTCTATGCTACCCAAGCCAACTCCCATTAATCGTGTGGTGCTTTTCATCTTGACGATAATTTTCTCATCTGATGTCTCACTGCTTAGAGATTACTTCGTCTTTGTCAGATGTTGTGAGGCCGTGTAGTAGTGATGGGTCTTTGTTGATTCGGCATTTCATAGTAGTGGTCGAAACATTCAATTGGCAGTGGTGACATGGCTCAATTGTAATACTGAAGCAGATTTTCTGGGAAGTCTGCTGAGTGAGTCCAGTCAGATCAGATTGCTTGATTGTGTTGCTTTCCTCCAACCACAGCAACCACGTTGTCCACATTGAAAGTCCCCTTTTCATGCAGTCTGTTAACACGGTGTTGATTGCGCACTTAGCAGCGTCCGTCATCTCCATGTTTCCATAGCTATTCGACTTATCATAGTACAAGTCATTCTTTGGTAGGAATCAGCTTTATTTTACTCAGCATGCACGTGAAAGAAAATTTTAAGCCTTCATCAATTTTACCCAAAAAAAATTAGATAGTTTTTCTAGTTTGTTTACTTAAATTTTTATTCGTTTTGAATTTCCGTTCTTTTATCCTTTTGTTCTCAATAAAACATATTTCTCTCTTGGTTATGCTGTTATCTGTAATTTTGAAATCTTTAGTGAAAAATTGAACTGGTTAGGTACATCTTTTTCTTCAAGGATTTTGCGTTTGTTTTCGTTATCGATGGGATGATTTATTAAGCACAGATTTTAGATCCAAAAAAATTAGTTAAGCCAACAAGAATTCTACCTTACATATTCGTGCACCTGCACTCTATCGCTCAACCAACTCACAGTAATTCGAACATACTTTGAAGTTCTTTCGCTGTGACATGCATCTACGATAAATGTCATTACTTTCCTACCATGACATGACCTTTTTGTTCATGTTTCTAGTTCCGGTCCTACCCTCGAAAAATCTCTCTTATGGACAATGAAGAAATGTGGGTCGCTGAAAATAATCGCCTTCACGTCTTTCGTACCTTTCCATCTCGTTCTACTGATCAGGGTTCCGTATTCAAGCATCTCAAGGTTTGCACTTTCTCTTATCTTGGTAATAATCTTAATTACTAAAGTCGTGTCAGACACTTCATGGGATAACAAATCAACAATAATGTATTTTTCTGATTGGTTTGTTTCCTTCTATTATCACAATGATTGAAATGAAAACCGTATTTTTCCAAAATAAGCACATTTGTTTAGAAAACGTGAAATCTGAGAAGAGTTTAAATTGGGTCTGAAAACTTAAGCCGCTCTGGGCTTCATTATAAAGTCTGTGGATTGATTTGCGCTTTGCCTTTTCTACAGTTGAATATGGGATAGTGAATGCCTGCTACTCTTTTGCTCGTTTAAACGTATGGAGATCTTTGTGTAATTCAATGGACATCGTACTGGAAATCTGCTTCGTTAGGAAAATGAAGACTCGAATACGGAGTTTTTGCTGTTATATCTTGAATGGGCCTCAGAGGTGGATTCAAGTGGTTGATATGTTAGTCCCAGTACTAACCTCGCCGCCAAGTGTATGAGATCTCACAGTTTGAAAAGCTGGTAATCCCGAATTCCAAAGAATTGGATAAATACTTAGATGTGTTGAGAGTAAAAAATAAGTAGTCCTGTCAGTATGGATTGATATAGTTATAGACATGTTCAAGCTTAATGCACTTTGTGTTCTTCAAATAAGAAATGACGTTAGTAACTCGATGAGGGGGGGGGAATCATTTGGATTAAAATCATCCTGTTTCCCATGGAAAGGAATCGATGTGACGCACGAATAAACGATTACGCTTTTGGCTTACTCTATTATCATTCAAATCTACACGGGAAGAATAGCCAACTACCGTTTTCAACTTACATTATTCTTCCTCCTAGAATCGCTATAACATGACCTTCAAGCTCTATCATTTCTCACTTTGATCAGAATTAACCATGTGTTCATCCATCGATACCATAGAATCCACATCGATCTCGCTACTTTTAACAAACGTGCAATATTGGCTGCTGTGCCATGTGCTAAATCAATTAATTCCTGAACGACATTCTTTATTAACCTTGTCTTTGTGCTTTACTATTCACTACTGTTATCAGTGACGGAAAGTTGAGCTTGCCCATGTAAAACCAGATCTGTAACTTGAGTTTTATAAATGCACGCACGTATTCTAAAGAAGGTAAATTGATCCAAAGAAACGGGTTGATTTTCACACGTGAATAAGTGAACACATTGTTTTGAATATATAAATGCTAATTACTACCACGTAGTTTATAATGTATGCAACGAATCTTCGAAACAGTTTTCCTCTCTTATCCCCCAGAGATTTAATACCTGTATTCCCTTTTCTTATTTCGTTATATCAGGAAAACAGTCTTGGCACTGAACTCGAATTTACAGAATTCCCTGTGCTTACTTTTCAATTGAATAATTGCATGCACAATCCGTGCTGTCCTTCGTTCCATTATATGTGATCGTCTAATCGAATGCTTGATTCAACATGGGGATTAAGAGGTGCATTTGTGTCTCTATTCGTGCATGCTTAGTTACATATCTGCGCTAGCATAACTACCAGACAGCTTTTTACTAATTGCTCCTTAGGCGAACGAGAGTAGTATATATGCTAATTCTGCTTAGAGCTGGCGCTTGGTCATTTCCCTTCCAATTCCCAATTGATCCACCTGATCTTTCCCTTCCCACATCTCCCTTCTTCAAACATGCATGTGGCCCAGCTCAGCAACCTGCTATCCCTCTTTCTACTTGTTCTAAAGGAGATTAAGTGCAATATCGCTCTTGTAGATATTTATCGAAAAGGTGTACGCGTGGAATAGGAATATGGGGAATTAATTCAGCCAGTTGAGGGAAGTCCATAAATAACTTATATGAATAACTTACGCTGAATAATTCATAAAGCAATTAATTAAGACTTAATCCTGGGGATTAAAAGGGAAGGCGAATATCATCTCCTAAATGAAGAGTGAAATGTGGAGCATTAAATGTTCATGGAGAATGGGGGGGGGGGGTTCATCTTCCTTGGTATAATTACTGACTCTTACTTTTCTCCTCTAGTCTCACAAGTACTCCAATAGTCTTGGGGCAATATCCTCACTGGAGGCAACTCCTGGAGGTGTTTTTGTGACCTTGGGCAGTCGACACCTCGACGCTATTCATCCAACCATACCAGTGAGATCCATGCTCAAAGAACCTCTCAGGAATAGCACTTCCAGCAATATCTACATTGCCGTAAGTCAACTTATCATGCTTTTTATAATACATTAACTTCAACTTCTCATTCACCTAAGAAAGTTGAGTTCGAGACGTTTTAACTTCCGAAATAGATAGATGGAATTATTTGAGAACTACCTCTGCTGTTTAAGTATGCTGCGATTGGGCGGAAAAGATTGAACCTATTATTAATGTTCATTAATTTCCACTATGGATGTGGGAGCTCGTTATTAGTGGGGCAACGAATTTCGGCATGTTGAAATCTTTCGTGTTGATGACGCGGAGGTCTCATGGTGGAGGAGCAGAATTCACTTGCCAATGGCTCAAGTTAGAAGTCAGAAGGGGACTTAATGCGTGCATTTGGTTGGCGCTACAGCTTAATTCTGTTGTGAGAAGTCGTTACTCAAAGAATACTGAGCAAGCATCCATGTAAGACTGAAGTAGTCAGTGAGTCCTACGTAATTGCCCTTCCGGTATAGATTCAATACTCTCCACGATTTGGTTTTTTTTCTCCTCACTGATATGTTCACAGCATTAAACTAAGCATCTGAAGAATAGCGGAATATTTCTATTGAGTTAATTTGGAGTGAATTGTACTTTGAGCACAATAAGATGTTATCAGGTAGCCGACTTAGACAGAGGTGGAATAATAAACCTAACGTTAACGATATAATAAAATTAAGAGTTAGAAGACAGCAAGATCGCTCTAGATCCGGTTCACCAATCGAGTCTTATTCAATTCTCGCATTGTTCTCCCTCCCCCCCCCCCTCCTTGCGGCCCTCCTTTTCATGCGCCGAGAAGGCATGGCATTGAGGTAGACATAGAGAAAGAGGAGGCAAAATACTCGCACTTTATGCCATTTTTAACGCTTTTTTTTCGTTTATCGGAAGTGGATTTTAGTCTTTTTGTTTTGGAGAAAAAGAGGGATAAAGTAGCAAAGTATTTTGATTTCATAACTGAGTTGCTCTGTGGAAATTCTATATTTTTTTTGAATCCCATTTATTCTCTTTGTTCTGGTGTCTTAAAACTGTATTATACATTTTCTATCAAAATTGGCAAGTAAGTCGAGATTGCATTTAGTAATCACTCCATTAAGTCTGCTCTGGAGATCGCAAATATGAACAACTTTAATGACCTGGATGTCGAATACTAAAATTTAAACTCTGGAGCAGCATATTTCACCAAGTTAACATACAGATGAATCAGGCCTCCTAATGTCTAGCGTCATGGCACCATTATAGACCTTTCTATTACCTCAGTTTCAAGCTGTCAGCCCAATCAGGCCATCATATGTTGCTGAATTGCTTGCCTCATCGTATCTTCAAAAGGTTTCAACTTTCTCTAAATGCGTCTATTCAAGCAAGGCATATAAAGGAGTCTGTTGCACAGTTTTAAGTTAAAATTAGCTTTTTTGGGTGTGGTGGAAGGGGGGGGGAGGATTGTTAGAATTCATGAGATCAGAATTTATTGAATCGATCTAATTAACTGGAATGAAGTACCTTTCTGTTTGTTGACAGAGGAATTTAATTGGCAATTACTTAGCCAATGTCTATTCTTAGTGCAATTTTCATGAATATTTCATGCTTGACGTGTTTTTTCCTTTTGTCAGTGAATTTAACTGAAAGAATAGTAGGCATATCTGAGTACTTCTAAGTAAAGTGAATTATTTTTTTTGTGGGACTAAAGGCCTTCACTAAGCTTATCATCGACGGGAATTTCATATTCTTCTTCTGTCTTGTTTTATGCACGTCTGATCCATTTGCCCTTACTACTTATCCTGTGAAAAACGCTGTGCATCTAGGCAGAACATGTTTTCTCAATATAATTATCTCTCTGCGCAATCTAATTAGCTTCCGTTTTCTTAATGACACGAGTGTTTTTCCCTTCAATTTTCTCTACTATTTAAGACAGTAGAGTTGTGTTGTAATCGTGTAAATTAGCTTTTGATGACACAATGATATGAATACTTGCTGCTTACTTTTCAATTTTGCTCATAGCGTAAAGGTTCGATTCTTTTTATGTTGGCACTTTTTTGGTCACTGTAGTTATTTATTATAATTTGCATACTAGTCTTTTTACCATATAGCCACTTAACCTATCACTGTCCTAATAATGAGTTTTGGATATGATAAAGAGACGAGTCTGGTAGATGCTTGACAGATGAAGCCTGAATTGAGTAGTCTGGTTGTAAACCCACGGGTGCAGACCGCGAAAGTAAAGTTTACTCACCTATTAGCTAATCCATAATTTTCCGTCTGCTTTAAGAATTAACTTTTAAGTTGTTTAAACTGTCCACTCTGTCTTCATTTGAAATGTGAATTTTGGCAACCTCGGGTTTTAGCCTTCTGAGTGGAATAATTGTGATATAGAGCCAACTTCTGAATTAGTATCACATGCTCATATCTACCTACAACGACTTTTAGTGCTTTCGGTCCTCTAAGCACCCTACTACTGCGAATGTCACATTGCTCTCGGGGCTGGGCTTAGAGATAGTATCAGTTGGATGATTACTCTCACAATAATAAAATCCAGGAGTGTTTGCGAAATACTCATTTATCATTGTTCTTATTGAGATAAGTAATCGCCAATCTGAAGGCCTTGCCTAATTTTGTCAGCTTGACTCTCTCTCTCTCTCCCTCGCTCTCTCTCTCTCTCTCTCTGTAATGTACTCAGCCCTCTCCTCTATCCTCATTTTTTTTCAAAAGGTAGCCCGTTTTTCATGTACACGCCGAGGAAATCAAGGCGCTCTCGTTTAAATTCATTTTTTTCGCCAATCGAGTACGTCGGTACTGCAATGAAATTACTTTAATTTCATCGAATTTTTTCGAGTTTCGTCGCGAATGATTTAAGGAGAGGGTCAAATTTAAGTTGAGAATAAAATCGTGGCGCAAAAAATAACCCACACCACCATTCTTTTGAATTCAAATCATGCACCCTTCCCGAATAAATACGTTTCACTGCCTCCAATTTTCGCATATTCTCCGAGTTTCTGAATGAATTTATGGCTTCTTTGTCTAGAGTTCATTGACTAATTGATGGTTGGTAAAAACAGCAGTTTTATATTTGGTATGCGAATTCACCTAACGAATTAATAATTAACCGCATAGTTAAGTCTGGCTAGTGGAAGGGGTGGTAGAATTCAAGTTTCTCCTCATCGTAGAGGCCGCTCTCTAACCTAGTTACGACATTTGGAATGTTTTCATAACTACCCATGAGAATTAGTATGATTGGTACTGTTTTTTTCTCTAACCACTACTTTTTATACTCAAAGTACTTTTCTTGTATATAGGCTCCTTAAATTTACTGGTTATAAACTGTTTAAATTTACTAAACGCTTTACTTTATACTCCGTCCTCTTACCATTTTATTTGGTAACACCCAACGTTTTGAGTTTTATTCCTTTGAAATGCTCTCGCTTTGGGGTTTGAGTAAGAGGGGTCGATTTTGCTGCGCGAATTCCACTTTACGTTAGGTTTATAGCTTTTATGTTTATGGAGGAGGAGGTGAACGGTTGTATGGTCTGAGAATCTACGCCTTGAAGCGTTAAATGACAGTAATTCGCCAATCTTGCACTTTACGACCCTATACTTGCGTTTTTGGTGGCTGTAAGAGGAGTGGTTGAAGTCCCGATGAGTTGAAAGGTGTATGAAATACCAGATTATTAGTCAATTGCTTCAAATCATTCAAAGTTCCATTTATATATTCAATATTCTAGGTAGGTAGTGAGTGCATGATTTCAAAATAAGTCGACCAGCCCAATGGAATTATTTGCAATCAGACGTGTGCTGTTAAGTGGTTTGTACGAGGAATTTGAAGGCTTGGTAGCTGGGTGGGGAGTTGAATTTATGTGTCTGGAAGCTTTTTGATGGCTGGTGTTTAGGCTGTGACAAATTGGGTTCAAATTGTGTTTGGGTTGAAAAACGCGGCAGACTTCCTTTGAGTTTGGCGGATGTATAAAATATCAAATAGTGTATGACCTGAATCAAAGCCTGCTTCAAAAACTAATCAAAGGAATCTTCTTTTTTTGAAAGTGTTTCAGTTAAATTTTAAGATCAGTTTATCTCATTCATATCGTAGGCTATAGGACCGAGACTGCTACAGGTGAATTAACTAAAATCCTTCTTATCTGTCAAGTTTGTTTTTTTTTTTAGATTCATCAAATATTTCATAAGTAGGACCATGTCCAAATTCGTTTATCATTTGTTCACACATATTCATCCTTTCGATTTCACACCAGACGTTGCTTTATTAATGGTAGGTATAGCTAGGGAGTAGTGATAGATTTTTCTGCCATTTACAAAATTATAACTACTCAGACCCTTAGGGATATGGTCTGTTGCTCAAACAGGTGTTTAAGATCGAGAAAAATTTTGCCTTTATAAAATTATTTGCGAGGTGAATGATTGGCTTTCTAGCTGGTCATATCACACTCAGATATGTAGGACCACCATTGAAGCAAGTATCGAGATTATAATTATACTAAATTATAATCAATTACACGAGCGTTGTAGCCCGAGTAATCGAACCAATTTGATCAAGCTTTCAAACACTTTTTTTATTTCTCGATGCACCAGCAGAACTCAGAGTTCTAAGTGTTCTCATATCGTATCTTGTATTTTGTGGCAAAACAGTCTTGCAAGGAAACAATCTCTTACAAAAATTAGACCTTGCTTGGTTTTATCATTTCGTATTGATTAATTATTGGAGTGATGGCTCAGCTAAGTTGCATTACTTTCTTTGTTTCTATTTGTTGAATTATAATTAACTCATTTCTTCTCATGCCTTTGTGTTAACGAATTTTTTTACCAAAATGTTGACATTCTCGTTATGCCTATTATACTATGCGATGTGATGTCACATTCAACGAGTAGACCAAACTGTTCAATTGTCTATAACCAATCTGAGTTTAATGTAATATCGATGTCTCGCATATTTGATTATCTTTAGGACTTTTTGACAGCAATCCCTTAATATCACTTAAAGATGCTTTTATCCTCATTCAGCGAAAAGTCCATTCATTTATTTTTAACGCACATAATAATCTCTCTTGTAGATTTGGGTGGGTGTGACTAATTTATGGCATATTCACTGCTTCCGTTGTACATGAAATGAAACGCTTAAAATTACATTCCACCAATTGGGCACTTGGTGAAAATGAAAAAAAGAGCGTGATTTGCTTTTCCTGTATCTGCACAAAATTTGCCATCTTGATATAAGATCTTATATTTTTTCTTTTCGTATGCGCTGCTCCCACACCCCTCCCCCTCATTTTACTAGGACTTTTTTTTCTGACATTTCGAGAGGTAAGGTTTCGGCAGTTTTTTAGAGTTCGTGTTTCGCAAATGGTATGGCTAGTGGACACTTTGCTATATTGTGGCATTCTTTGGCATTTCATTAAGCCTCTGGGAAGGTCATACACGCTCTTGCAGTTATGTTGCTGAAAAGAAATTAGCTCAATTGTCGGCCTAAGGTGGCTATGTGGAACTGTTCAGATAGACTAGTGAGACATATTTGATGATAAGAGTAGGTCAATCTTACTCAACTTGCCTCGTCGGTAAATGAAATTTTTTGATGGGTATATATCCCAGGGGCTAATGGGTCCCCATTCTAATCTGAAATTGTTTGTTCGTGAATGATGCATCAGTTGGAGATTTTACTTTATCTCGATTCGTCTTTGAGTATTCAACACCAAATTGAAGCCTTGAAAAGATTATAGCCCCCCTTTCTCTCTTTTATACCTTTCAGTTGTCTTACGCTCAAGAGACGCTATTGGCTGGGGGCGACAATGGGGCCATCTCTGTTTTCATGTCCAAACGACGGGCGAATCAATTGCAGGAGTCGGGATCGTCGGCATGATTTCTGCATGTGCTTTTATTTCCTTTTTTACTATCAAGTATTATGAATATTGATACTATAAGTGGTTGCTATTGAACTTTATGTGGTTGAATTTTTAGCAATATGAGTTCTTGCATTTGGATTTTATATGTTCCGCGTTGTTTGCTGAAAGGAAAAAAGGTTTTAATCTAAAACGTACTTTTACATATCTAGTGAAGTTTCTTCTAATTATTCTGATTATATTTACGTGTATTCCTAGGGCATATTTAATTACCCAAACGTAACCATGATTGTTAATAAGGTACTGTTTAATTTGTCAAAAATAGTAATGCTATACGTGTGAAAGTCTATTGATAGCTTATATCGAGATAATACAATGGCTTCCATATATTGGAGCATGAAGTAAATGCAATAACATAGCTCAAATGTGGCTGAAATAGCGTTCAGTATTGGGGCATATTTAAGCGCTGGCAACCGGATGGTTATCAGTTCAAATAGGAAGCGTCAAGGGACTAACTAGTCATTGTTGGTTGCAAAAGCACGTTGCTTGGATTCAACAGTTACATTTGTGTAGACTAATTGGAGATGGGGAACAGGAAGACCACTAGATTTGGAGACTGATACATGAAGTAGCCGGAACCTTGCTTCCTTAAATTTAGTACTGGTCACTACGTACATTTTCAAAAATAGCAAGGGAACGTCGCACAACTTGCGTATTGCACCTTTTAAATAATTAAGGAATGTTAGTTAACTAAAACTTTTACGATTTGTAAAGGAGGCGAAGAACATTGAATTCTTTCCCTTTCGACAGAGGCTAAAATCAATTTTACGAGGGTGGAGTTGCTTTGGGCTGTTTAATTATCCATAAAATGTTGACCCGAAGGATATCGCGAGTACTCGAATTTTAAGGAGTTCAGTTTTTTTTGAATATTTACCTGACCTATCCTTCGAATTTTCATTGAGAAAATCTACATGAAGGCAGATATTCGATGAAATTGTGATGTTTATTCAGTAAAAGCAATACTTGAATTTACTGACATCTGGGTTCTAAATTGCTTGATATTTCTAGTCGCTCACTTCAATTTACTAGGTTATTGTGGTTAATACAAAGAACAACAAGATAGATTACCTTTTAGTAGTTCCAAGATACTTAGACCTCGTCGTTATTATTATTATGAATTTCACTTCTATCTTTAACTAACATTCTCTGTTGTATATTACTGGCCAGATGAGTAAGTCACTGGTGAGGAATGGGTTCAGAGGAGAAAATGTTGAATAAAATGAACGGGATAAACGTTGAAGCTTGTAACTAGGCGAGCTTTGTTTATGCCCAACCTCAGATCTGTTGGAATACATCGTTCCACTTGTTGGCATTGGCAGAACAATAGGAAGATGACCGCAGAGTTCCTCCTTTGCAATAATAAACTGGGGAGGTCTCGGTACATTGATATATCCTGAATTCTTGCATGATTTTTGGTATACCTCGGCTTACATCTGTTTATTATTTTTCTCGAACTTCCCCCTTGTATAAACGACCACGTATGCACTCGCCAATGCCGCTACATTTTGCTCTCATATACGGTCTATGCATCTCTCACATCACTTTCTGCGCCTTCTTTTTTCCCTCAATAAAGCTCCAACCAGCAAGCCTTTTCCCGTAGTGTAGGTGAGTAGTAACTGGTGGGCTTTGAGCTAACACGGCTCAGCAGCCCTCAAACAGTGACTGCGATGTTTCATCTTCATTGCTAAATGCTCAGAAAATTTAGATTTCAATTTTTTTTATACTCGTGATAGGCTGGGGTAGGGTGGGGAGAAATGAATATTCAGTCATTAATTCCGAAGATTCTTTTTACATACTGTTCCCGTCCATTTACCTTCAATGTATATGCATCTCCTTGCACTTTTTTATAAGTACCTAAGGTGTCGATCTTTACTTTGACGCCTGCTTTCAGCATTGAAATAGTTCAAAGTTTAGGGCACGAAGCAAAATCTCTTTACGACCTCATCGAAAAAGACTTATTCAACCCGTCCTCAATCTTCTTAATTTCAGAGAAATGAAGACGGCAATCGAGCAATCTTGGAAAGGATTTTAGACAACCAAGATCCAAGATTGGTACCATGAAGGGCTAATACTGTTGCTGGACAGTGTTCTCTCTTATTTGGCATAAAGCATCCATAACGATATTTTCATCGCAAAGAAATTGTGCTTAGGAAATTATATCCTTTGAGATGTTTAATTACATTACTTTTATTCAGCGTAAGACATTAGCGATCGCGCCAGTTATTAAAAAATGATCTTCCTAAAATAGTTCTCCTATGAAAGATTTTAAGTAGTGCAATTTCTTATGGGAAATTATGCCTTGATTACGGTATCCTTCAGTGAAGAACAGGTCGCAATATTCGTTAAACTAAATTTTTAAATGGCGGGTCCTGACAACTATCTATTTACATTCTTTAATAGATTGGTTAGGCGCACAATTGGCGCCAATTACGCCCCCTTCACAATTAACTTAAAACTGTTACCTAACCGGTGACTGTTTAACCATGCATGCAATCGTGATGATTCTCCCAATTCTACAAAGTAATCAGTCATTACTGCAGAAGATGCTCATTGGCTAATCCTATCTAGCCAACAACTTTCAATTTCTATCTCTTTAAGGAAATTTTGCTATTTCATTTGTCGGTCTCTGAGCAAATTTATTACAGTGTTTCCACATTCTAGGCTAAGCTGGCCAGGACATTTACGCCTTCCAGAAATTCGAAATACGAGTGGGGTTATAAACTTTCCATTTATAATTGCAGAGATTTTCGTTTTCTAAATAATGACATTGGGTTGGGGTGACGAAATAGATGGTGTTGGAGGGCATTGCTTTCTCGTCCTAGACCACTCTTTATGGTAACTCTGTTAGCTCCGCATTATCCTTCTATGCACTTAAGTGCATTAAGCGAAAATTCCTTTGAGTGCTTTTGGTTAACACAAGGCTTCAAATACATCGTGTAGATAAGGTTCCTGAGAGCCAATCACATCAAACTGTACTTCCAATGTTCTATTGAAATGAAAATTTGCGTTCTACCAAGCACTTATTGGCTTTTTAAACAAATATCCCATTAATCTCTCTATTTCCTGTGCTTAAAATGTCATAGTCAATAATTTTAATAATCTACTTCCCATTGCATTAATCAAATACAGTTGAAGAAGTACATTGGCTTACTATGCAAATAACTATTGTGAATGGTCACTGGACGTTGATCAACAAATTGTTTGACAGAGAGGGTGACTAACACTTGTTAGGAAACTAATAGAAAATGCAGAGCAGCAGGACTGACTTGCCATTCTGCCCTGAACCTCTGTTCGCTGTTACCATCCACTCTGTTGCTGCTCTATTGACGTTACCAATCAGGACCGCTCGGATGTAGGCTTGGGATTTTCTGAGCAGGACCGGTCGGGGGGAGGGGNGGGGGGGGGGGAACGGACACAACTTAGCAGTAGCTCTTAGACACATGCATGCTTAATCGTATCTCCTCCAACAGCAACCGTTTCATTGCTGCTATGGTCCTATGTTTACGTGCACCTGTGGCCATCACACTCCTATTATACCTATCTTAATCGATCATTTCACGTATTACCAAAGTACAGGTCACGTGAATGCAACACACACCTTTTTCGATTGGGAGTATACGATAGACTTACCTCCATGTGTTGCACCCTGGGCAACATTCTCATACGGCTAAACGGCCTATGTGCCGACTGCATATCATATTCCACAACTTCCACAGTATTCACCTTACCTTTATTTCTACCTTTGTGCCTGTCTGTCTCTTTTACATCTGTGAATCACTCTTCTGCTCCCCTTCTTGAATTGTTATGACCTTGATGCTGCTTCCCTCTGGAAAGCCCATAGTCATCTAAAGGGCTAATAATGACTATCTTAACACCTGCCATTTGAATTTTTCAATTGTAAGAAGATAAACCTCGTGCTAGTAAGAAATTGTGCAGCATTTAAAATGTGCGTGGAAACTTAGCAAATATTACCTTATTGATGAGAGTGAGAAGATTAACTCATTTCTCAGAATCTGATTGGAAGTTGGCTACAGAGTTTTTCTAACTGTTTCCTGTATCGTCACCCAATAAACCAACAAGATTATGAAATAAGTGGGGGCTGTGAAATAGAAACCATTTATCCTAGTAGATGAAAAATATTATTATGTATGAATTTCAGTGAAATTTGCTTTTAACTGTGAAGATTTTAAATTCACTTTCTTTGTTTAAGTGAATTGAAAAGAGGGATCTGAATATTAGCTCAAAATGCCTAAAAATCTAAAAGTAAAACGAACAATATTTTCTATTTTTATTCCGTAAGTTTTATAATACTCTGATTGCATTGAAGCGAAGCAGAAGAGAGTGGAAGAAAAGGCGAAGCGAGACGTTGAAGGTCACTAGGAGGCGCATAGGTGTATCAGTTGCAAAGTCCCTGCTTGGGAGCTGTATCAACTCCAGAGTAATTATTTTCATTCTCTGACTTTTCTACTGAACCGTCTCATCATTGTGACTATAATAAAGTTTAGGTGATTTTCCAAATTTCTCGTGTGAAATTTTAGTTTTCTATTTTTCTTCATTTTCTCCGCAAGCTTTGGATTTACTGCAAAAGTCTCTCACAAAACTCCTCAAAAGACACAAATTTCTCTCCCTCTCTGCAGTGCCACCTATGGAAGAGAAATTCACATTTTTTATCCGTTTTTCGTTATATTGTTTTCTTCTGTTTCACTTAGCTGATTTTATGTGAATTTTTTAACTGCTCCATCTATTTATATTCCTCATACATTCCTTCCAAAGATAGAAACTCTCGCAAATAGTGAAAGACATCTCTGTCTGCGTTCGCTGCCATCTCTCTTATTTCTACCTCCCAAATTGGCTCCGTTCTCGAAAGTGATAATTTCAGCTTTTTTTATATCTGAAGCGGATAAAATCGATTAAAGTAATTAACTTGAGTAAGACAGCTAATTTGTACTTTTGTCAATTCTCATCCCGTAATTAGAATTTCCATTTCTTCCCGAAATTGGTATTTCTGTCATATTTTTTCCCGAATAATAATTCTTGCATTTATCTAATTTCACTTATATATAGACTGTTTTCATTTTTATTAATGAGTATGGCGTTATTATATGCTAATTTAATTATTATAATTTAGATGGGTGTGTAATTAAAATAAGAGACATTATACCTAATGTGAGAACGTTCTGAAAAGTAACCAAAGAAGGGTTAAAATAGTTTCGAATAAGGCTCGGGCGATTCTTTCCGCAGGATTTATGGTAATCACTCTCCTTCTTCGTAGTCAGAATTAGAAATTCTACAAATTGTTTGAATGATATTTTCGAAAGATGCCTGTATAGAACCCATGTCAATATTAATGATTGCATTTTAATATAGTTGTTATTTGCTGTTTAGCGTTATAGTTACATCCATATTTAGAGTTCATGAGCGATTCGCTTCTAAGACCCATATGGTAGTTGACTCGATAGAGCTCCAGCAAAATGAATCACAAGGCTTCTGAGTTGGTGTTTGCTCTAGGAAAATCCACCACCAAGGGTCATATTCAATTTGCCTATCATCATTGTCAATTTTTGGAGGTGTTCTGATCTCTGAACAACAATAGCATGAAGAAAAGTTATAACATTATATATATGTGTGTGTGCGTAATATGATTTTTCGTAATTAAGGAAAATTTGTCGATCCTTGAGCTTGAGACACTTGGGGTTATAGCTATATCTACATGCAAGACTACGCCACCTGGCATAGTTCACGGCGTCCTTTAAAATATGGGCATTTGAATAGCCGCAAAATCTCGACCCTCTAATGGATCATACATAAATAGTCTTGAGAGTTAGCCGACTACATTGCATTAAGAACTGTTGAATTCAAGGTGCTTTGTGTACACTTGTATTTATGAAGCTGGAACTGGTTTCCCAATCTATTGAAAATACGAGTAATTGTTTATTTGCCTGAACCAGTGAATGCTTTTTAGCATTTTAAAATTATTATCAAATATTACACTTTAATTACTTTGCAAGCTGTATTAGAAATATGGACATAGAAAATCAAATTAAAATTCTCATTAACTGAACTCTGTTGAGCCCGTATTACCTTGTCAGTACTTTTCTGAGTATCCAAGAATATCTCCAAACCGGCGACAACTTGCTCTTGATTCAACAGCGATTTCCGTGCAAATGAGCCAATTTGAAATGATATTTTAGGACTTCCTGTCCAGTTTCTATTCCTAAAAAATAAAATGAGTCACACCACCACTCGATTTCTTTCAAAGAAAAGGTAGGTTTGTAGCTTTTGTCACTTCCTATGGCCATATGGCTAATCGATCGGATCTGATATTTTGCTGCGCCTAACTCCCCAATCATTTCATTTCTAATTAAACTCGATTAGATACCTATACGACTATTGAACCAATATTCCCATTCACAGCATAATTTCAAGTAGGTCGTAGAAGAACCTTAACCTTCACTGCAGTTAAATGAAAGAGACTATGTATTTCTCGTTGTTTTTTGACAGGCATTCGAAAACTAGTTCTCGCGTCCAGTAGGATCCGCTCTGTCTGCCTTAACCTTTTATAACCTTTTATGTTTCTTGGACTTCTACTTGAATAGCCTACCTTTATTGAATAAACGGGCCAACCCATTTCAGTTTTATGGCGTGTGTATTACATTATTATTTTATTTCAAATGGGAGACATTTCGATAGTTGTCATTAGCCCTTAAGCTCACTTCAGACCTCACAGAGGGAAGGAGGAACATCAAAATGAGAAACATTCGAGAGGGGGAACAGAAGAGTGATCCACAAATGTAAATAGACAGAGGGACACAAAGGAAGAGAAAAAGTAAGATGAGTACTGTTGAAGTGGTCGAATTTGGCATACATAAAGTGTAAATTAGACACA
Source organism: Rodentolepis nana (assembly GCA_900617975.1). NCBI lineage: Eukaryota > Metazoa > Platyhelminthes > Cestoda > Cyclophyllidea > Hymenolepididae > Rodentolepis > Rodentolepis nana. Next base: position 24,092 of record UZAE01012057.1, read on the forward strand.
ACTCAATGTTAATTAAATTTTGATTTCAGCTAGCTGTAAGCATATGTTTTTGGCTTTGGTCATTCTAAAATGTGTTTATTTGAAAATAACTCTTTCATTAATTGCTTATATCTTATTTCAATTGTGCAGTTTTTATTTCAAAACCGTATGAATCGAAGAAGTTTCAAAAAACGAGGATTTGAAGTCATTTTTGTATTCTTGAAATCACAGTTTCATTCAACCTACTTCCAGTGAGGTTTTAGATGCTGACTTTGGTGAACTTACTTACCTGTGAGTCAAATGGTTATGATTAAAATCAATTTCATTATACCCTGGCATCTCATTCGTGTTGAAAATAGGGATAACTTCACAATTTCAAAGTCATATGAAATGTGATTTCTTTCTTTAAAATAAATGAAAATTTGTTAACTTGTGGTCTACTGAAACAGATTACGTGCAGTTTTTAAAAATATATGTCAGCAAATAGCTAAATGTGCTTGTTCCATCCAAAATTTTCTTTTTAAATCGAAATGTTGGAAATTATTCTTTATGTGAATTCCAGTACATCTTACAGTAATTAGGAATTGCTGTCGTATTATTCATGTTTATTTAAGACCGATATTTATCGAGAATAAGGCAAATTAAAGTTTTTTTAAACAAGGCTATTTTGTTTATCTATGCTTGATTAACAGGGGGGGGGGGGCAATTGTCTTATATATTTACTTCCTCCATTAACACTGCAGTCACGGGAAACTGACTATCGATTTTTTACAACTTCTCGCGTGGTGACTCCCACACGTTGATCTTAGACACGCACTGCAGAGATGCGTCTCTTGCGCCCTCTTCTGCTTCTTTCGTCAGCATCTCCTTTATTGCTCATCCTCTTTCTAGCCATCCTAATGTTGCTATTGTTTACGCTTTTTTTGTTAGTAGCGTTCTTTCTTCCCAATTGGTTACTCCACTCTATAGCCACTATTTGCAATGAAATCGCCGCTACTTTAGACTTCTTTGACATTTAGTTATAGTAAATCTATGACAGTTATTAGAATTTACTGTATATATAATAGTATTGTGGCAGTTCACAGAATCTCTTGTGCACTTATTTTAAGTTTAGTTACTTTCAATCCAGGTTAGTGAAGATTAAGTCTAATACATTGAGGATATTAAGGAATACATTTGCTGCGACTTTAGGTAGTAAAAAGGAACGGATTGTAATTTAATCAAAATCGAAAAAGCCAATAACAAAAAGAAAAAGATAAAAGACTTTTGACTCTTGAAGCATGAAGACCCTACAAAAGGCAAATCAACAAAAAACAGTTTCATTTACTTTTCAACTCATATAACGGCACTTGCTCGTCACTAAAATCGAAAGTTGGTTGGAAGACGAAGTATTTTCTACACTATTACTGCTTGCAGATTTTTCTTTCGATAACGAGTCGTTTCCACGCAGGTAGTTACTACTTCCGAACTATTTCATTCACTAGTTATTTATAAGTAAGTGAATATGCATATGATCACCTCCTTTATCCATCTCTTCTTCATAGTTTCATGCCAAAACCCGCTTTATTCAAACAGTATACAAACTTACTCATTGGATATCATTACATTTATAAAAAGACAAATGAAAATAAATGGATCATTGTAAGAACAAATCACTTTCCACATTTAATATTTTTGTAACTAATCGATACACATGGCGGATAGATATCTTAACAATTGCTTCTAGTAACAGTTATTTGCGCAAAAAATTCAGCTGATGAGAAATTAATTGTTTTTTCTCAAGATGTGTCTAAGGTGTTTGCACACACTGAATTTCAATTAAAATGTCTTTCCTTCGCATACTCGAAGAGTGGAATCCAGCTGATTCCTACCAAAGAATGACATGTACTATGATAAGTCGAATGGCTATGGAAACAAGGAGATAACGGACGCTGCTAAGTGCTCGATCAACACCGTGTTAACAGACTAGCATGAAAAGGGGACTTTCAATGTGGACAACGTGGTTGCTGTGGTTGGAGGAAAGCAACACAATCAAGCAATCTGATCTGACTGGGCTCACTCAGCAGACTTCCCAGAAAATCTGCTTCAGTATTACAATTGAGCCATGTCACCACTGCCAATTGAATGTTTCGGCCTCTACTATGAAATGCCGAATCAACAAAGACCCATCACTACTACACGGCCTCACAACATCTGACAAAGACGAAGTAACCTCTAAGCAGTGAGACATCCGATGAGAAAATTATCGTCAAGATGAAAAGCACCACACGATTAATGGGAGTTGGCTTGGGTAGCATAGAGTCTAAAGGACGCATTAGAGGTAAGGTGCCCTCCGAGGGGCTTCGATCGAATTCACGCGCCTACGTGGCCTCACGTGCAGCGGTAGGATCTGCTACCTGGTCACTCCAGGAAAGGTCAGAAATGGTTTTGGAACAATTGGTACTACTACACCAATCTCTATGTAATGTTAGCCTTCGAACTACTCCCCCCTTCCACCCTCTCGGGTCCTAACCAAACAGACTATTAGGTGGAGAGGAAGGCTGTCGAAAAAGACAAAAAACCGATGGAAAAATTGTCGTTAAGATGAAAATCACTACACGATTTATGGGTTTAAGAAGTAAGGAGCCCTCTAAAGGACTTCGATTGAATTCAGACGCCTACGTCTTAACCTTATGGAGTACTAAGTGGGGTAAGGCTCTCTCGGGAGAAAAATTATGAAATTGCCAGTTAATTCAATGCCCTGACAACTAGCTATAAGCAACGATGCAGATTTTAACTTCCAGTTGATCTCCATTTAAGAACATCAGAGCTCCATCTTTCCTGCTCTCTGTTTAGTCGTGGTCGTGGTATCCTCCAGAATTTACTCTAGAAAATTTCAAAATCCACTTTTCCTCTTGTAATAAGATAGAACATAAGGCGGGTATTCTAAGGGTGAAAAGTGATAAATTTTATTATTAATATTGAATATTCGATTTTACTGTTTTCTTTTGGAGAAAACACAAAGCTGTTTAAATTATATATTATGTCTATGAAATATATAGAATTTTTTAGTTTCTTTTAGTTGTTAAAATCGACTTATGCGGATGTAGTTTCAAGGTTTTATTAAGTGTTGACAAAGTTATACAGTTTTATTCATATGCCATTTTAGTATTTATTCCAACATCTTTCAAGAAGATATTGAATTCTATGAACCAATTTATTTTCGCTTTGTGACACTGTTAGTCCTACAAAGATATTATAAAAATCTATTGACGGGATATGTCAACTATGAGTCAGCTATCCAAAACTATTAAATATTGTCAATATCATCCACCGCAGGGTTCCAGGGTTAAGGATGTAGTACCTCCGGCAGCTGTCAATTATGAAGCGGAGACATCAACGACCAGATATGGATGGTATCTCGGATAGAAATTGATTAACAGTGGAACGCCCAAATTGGGGGGAGCGGAGTAGGGAATAAGCTCTGACACATCCAGACAGTTCTGGTGTCGCGTCAATTAGAATAATGGCTACATCCATAAGATCATATACATAATATTTAAACAAAATTAATGTGTGATATTAAGAGATCTTGATTCTGATAAATCAAATTTCAAAAGAGGGATTATAGCTATCTCGAGACTTTATAATTTGTTGACATAAGTTTGCATGTCATTTGCTAGTTCTAATTTACTTATTGTTCGGAGATAATGTGCACTTGTAGTTACAAACATGTCCATTTATCCCTCACCTCGAGCCAGTGTTCCAAATAATTAAAGAATTGACTTGTAGCACAATTCTGAGTGACCTTTTGATAGTAAATTATTTAGCATTTCCTTATTTCAAATAAAAATACATATGAAGGTATGGGCGCTGGGAACTTCCAATTCAACAATTCTAAACGGTACGTTTAAGCGACTATGAAATCCACTATCAATCACCATCTATGTGCATATTCAGACCTTTTTTCCCACAGCAAAACGCTCACTCATCTCGAAATAACAATTCGCATAATTTTATATATCCGTCAGAACAAACTTTAATTCATCAGATTGGAAGAAAGACTGACAAGACGCTTCGACTTTTTTTGGATAATTCCTAATTTTTAGTGAAGAAATAATAATGTCTGGTTGAATGAAAAACTTTAGAAAATGGCTTATGAAAAATACCCTTATAAAATGGGTTAAATTTTCAAACACACTTATTTAGTCCTGGATTATCCTAAAAAATCGCTGAAGCTGCAAGTCAAAAAAGAACATTTTATAAAGTGGAAGTCACTTCAAACGACCGGAAAAGTAATGCATAATGGCCGGAACCTCTATTTCCAATTGCATAAATGGGATTTTTTAAATGAAATAAGCAAAAGTTTTCTTCATATAAAGTGCTGTTTCATTTCCCGGTATATCTGGCGTTCCAGCCGTATAAAGACCAATTTAACGTATAATTTATATTCATTCGCATTTCTCGCAAGTATCATGACATTTTGTTAAAGTTCTTTAAAATTGCAATACACAGTAGGCATAATTGCCTAAGGTCTAGACATATAATAATTACCGGTCATCTATAAAGTTATTATATATTTCATATAATTGCATTGCGTGAATAGCTTCACTAGAGGCGGAGGGTGACTAAGATATGCTTCCTGAAAGTATGAAGAAGAGTATTTGCAAATCAATTTCTTTCTTACACAAAGATGATGAGGGACAGCAGAACGATTTTCAAGAATAGTAATCGAACTCTTATGCCTATTTTTTTCTTGAAGTCTTTAAATTACAGAAAATTTGATTGATGGCAGGAGATTTATAGTCACCAAAATTTTGCATCTGTTCACTCTGTGGGCAAGTTAAATTCCTTCATTCAAATATACAAGCTATAGGGAGAGAGTTATATTTTAATAAAATTTATCAATTGATAAGGATTATTCAATCTGCGATGAATTTAGGGTTTGAGGTACTCACCGAAGAAAGATATTAGCCGCAACAGAAGATCCTGGAGAAATGCTGTCAAACGCCTTTGCTTTTAAGACAAACTCACAGCAGAATGCCTCGTTTTGCCTCCTCATTGAAATGTTTTGGGATGCAACTATCCAATTTACCTTATTCCTATAATAAATATTTTTTCCCAAGTGAAAATGAGCTCAATAAATCACTCAGTAATTTAGAATTTTTCCTGACTTTTATGAATAAAGTGCTTTTTTGACTAATGAACATATGCACACTCAGCATTTTATGCAAATTGTTACTTAATGATGAATATTTTTCACATGTCTTGCTCTCTCTTTCCTTTGTTTTAATTTGTGAGTCGTATCGATTAACAAGCCTGATAACCCAATTTTTTGCAAACAGAGAAAATTAGCGAAAGAAGATGACTAAAGTCGTTCATATTTAAGCAAACCTTAATTTCGACCTTGAAATATAAGAATGAGCCAATAAAAATAAAGCATAATGATTTCAGAACTTATAGTTTTCTCGAATAAAAAGTTGAATTTTTATTAAAGCATTTTGTGGTGAAATTCTATTTTCGCTTTGAAAACCTTCATTTACAAGGCCTTTAATATTATTTTATGTTCAAATTTTATGACTAGAAATGCATTAAAATTGTACTTTTGAGGAAATGCGGATTCTATAAAAACTTCATTGTTTAAGTTTGAAGAATGGTATAGTTTGCGTTCTTATTCTTAATGCAGATTCCATGAAAGACTTTTCAAGCCCTTCGTGTCTCGAATTATAAATAAGACCAAATATAAACTAAGTTGACCTTTTAAACAAAAAAACGTTTTGTAAACGCATTCGGGAAAGCATTTCCTTGTAATAATTTTATGGCGTTACCATGGAGCGTCCACCACTTAGTTTATCATAAAACATGCTTCGAACCTGTGGACTTTTCCTGAACATGCAATAGAACTTAATTTGACTTGTTTCATTTTTCAGAAAGTTATCAATGCACATATTCCGATTAGAATAGAAACCACATATCTCATCATATGTTACTTTAATCAAATATGTGCAAAATTACAATTAATAAAAATTTAAGCGGTTTCTGTATTTTTTTTCAATCAACACTCTTCATCAAAATGAGTCAGTTAGTTAATAGAATTTGTTTCAATCATATTAATACGCAAATAAAATTAATTTCTTTACAAATAAGGTTAAAATATAAAATAAAATATTAATCACTTTCATAAATTAACAAAAAAATTCCATCACTCAGAATTCTGTGTAAACCAATCGTAATGCGCATCATATTTAAATCCATTTCTATCCATTATCTTCCAGAATAGACTTCGTAGATACCTGTACTTTGGTTCCTCCTCAAAGGAAAGATTTCGGCAATAAGTGATGTACTTGAGAAACTCCCCCGGAAGCCCTTCACAGAGAACTTCAGGCATTATAGCCGATTTCGTCTTGTGAATTTTTCTAAATTTTTCTCGTTTGCTTTCTGCTTGAAGTCCTTGCCAAGGTAAATTGCCCTTCAAGAGATAAATAAGAACATATCCAAGGGATTCCATATCATCACGTCTTGACTGTTCAATACCTGCATGAGCGTTAATGCTGCAATATCGAGCTGTTCCAGTTAGATGCTTAAAATCTTTAAACGGAATATGCTCGTTAGTTGTTGGATCAACATACTGCTTTGATAATCCAAAGTCGATAAGATAAACTGTATTCAGGTTCTGGCCTATTCCCATAGCAAAATTATCTGGCTTCATATCTCTATGGATTAAACCACATCTGTGTACAGATTCTAGCCTTTTTATCATTTGATCTGCCAATAAAGTAACTGTCTTGAGGGAAAACTTTAAACCACAATATATATGGAGGTCCTCAAGACTAGGCCCAAGGAGCTCCATAATCAGAACGGTATATAGATTTTGAACTCCATCTTTTCCAAACCAATAAATTTTTGTAATTCCAGAAGCATTATTTAGACGTTTGAGAAGTTCGTATTCCAATTTCAGTTGAGATGGATTCCCATATTTGATGATTTCTAATTTAGCTGCAGCCTCGACTTTAGTTTTTTTATTTAAAGAGAGAAATATTTCCCCAAATGATCCTGAACCAATGCGTTTAATCAACTTCCATTCTTGATTTATTACAAATTCATTCGGACTGTTTACGGAATTGGAAGAACTCGTTCGGAAGAGTCGATTTATCATTTGATTTTGTTCATCGGTGTCTTGTGAGACTACTTCAACTGTTCTGGAAATTGTAGAAATAAAACACGACAATTAAACCCTAAGAAATACACGTGTACTTCACGCTTTATCACGTGTGCTTACATCACTGGTTAATTGCCTTGATAAATTGTTATTAGCGAAATGGCAGTAGATTCGTCGGTAAATTGATCATGGATAATTATGATTAATTAACTCCACAAATATGCATGATATTTTGAAAGGTAGTCTCCGTGCTTAATTGATTAAGGCGAATGTACTTCACAGTCTCTTAACAGTTTAGAGGATGTTTTTATGGCCATTCATATCATTGGTAGTAGTTTGCTTATTGCTGGACATCTTTTGGATTGCTGATAGTGATTATATTGATAACGCAAGGACAAGGTTGGCAAGAAGAATTAGGGCTGTGTGGTAGAGACAAAAAAACATATTAAAGATGGTTCATGATTGGTCTGCTAATGTCTCCGATCGTCTTAGATTCATACAAGAATTCATCACAAAGATTAATGCCACACTCAACTAATTCACATAGTGAATTTTGCAAGTGTGGCAAGCTGTAGTTAATAGTGACTATTGGTTCAAATCAATTAAGTTATATCTTTTAATTTGAATCTCCTTCAACAGATATAATCTTACGCAAGAATTAAATATAATAGAAGGTGAGTGTTCTCTGACAACTTATGAGGCAGCTAAGTACCTCGACCAATAGGAGTGTGTGGTGCTTTAAAGCTGCAATTAGGTTGGACCACCCCCTTTCGGATTAGCTAAATGAAGTCGTATTTTTCTTGAAAGGTTACTTTGTTTTAATGGCACTTACTGACTTCTTAATTAATTTTTTAAAACGTCCTTATTAGAACAAATACTCTAACGTAGCACCGAATATAACCGTTTTGTTTTCTTGGGACTAAAAGATTTAATTAATATATTTGGGTTATCTTCGCTAGTAATCAAGCATTGGACTGCCATGTGTTCAAATTACAACAAGATCATCACATTGGATATTAATACACTCCTAGATCTAACAAGTCCAATGACTTCGTCTTTTTATTAACATATAATGGCGCACACTTTGGTTGCATTTGACTCCGGGCAAAAGGCTTTATGACTGGTGATGCGATCAATTCGATTTCGCCTTAATTTCGAAAATTGATGTGATAAGCTAAATATGCTTAGCAATATAATTGGGCGGATTAGTGGATAACGACGTGAGATATCACTTTCCTCCTCCTCCTCCTCAGTCTCTATTACGTTCGAAAGCATTCAAGTGGGAGCAGAGAGAAGAAAAATCGGCGACGTAAAAAGAATGCCTTGGCGTCAGCTTGATTGAAATTACCTACAACATACTGTCTAAAGTGGGCATGGTTATACCTTAATGTTGTTGAAAGTATTCAGACCCTCATTCACTCTTTCGTAGTCACCATAGTGCAGTTTTTGCATGGTCGCTCATCAATCAAATAGAGGATGCCAGCACTCAAGAATCTTCATTCTGTAGATAATAAATTGTCTGAGTTAGTATAAGCCCTTTCCTTCATTATAGTTCCTTTCGAATAAAATTTTGTTTTTTTTTCTCAATTCGTCATCAAAAATTTAGGTAGAGTGATTTATCAAGCATCACCGATAGTCATTCAAGTACCTCTTAATAACCGACAATCAGCAGCATTTATAACGTGTTCGCGTGTGTTTTCAACCCTCTTTTGTGAGGTAAACAAAAAAATGAATAAAAACGTTAAAGATGTAAAGAACTTGTTTTCATTAGTATTTCGACTGTTTGGCCTCCTTCGCCATATACGCATTATTTACATTTGTCCACTTGAAAGAAAAAGAAACACCTGCTTCAAACGCCAATACCCAGTCTTCCCTATTCAATTTGTAATTCTGATTTAGGCTTAATATCATTTTAGCAAAAGCCTTTACCACTGTTGCGCAAGTTTATTTAAATGTATAATCTAGACGCAAGGCCAATTGAGAGACAATCAGAATCTTGGAGATTTGGCATCATTACTTCTGAGATGAAGAGGACTCTTGAAGTGTCTCGAGCCAAGTTATAATTTCATTTTTTATACCATTAGATACGAATATTTTCAAATTAATCGCCCATACATTTTGAAGTTAACTGCTAAATCAAAACAGACTTTGAGTAGAGGTTCGAATCCACTTGAAGCGTCATTTACCCATCAAAACATACTGGGGTTATCCGAAAGTCCAGTTGAAGGCTCACAAGTTCAAAGAATGAGAAGATGGAGGGCTTCAATTTCATTTCTGGAGGGCGTTTAAGCTCAGGCATATAGTTGCGTCTTCTCAAATGAAAGCCATTTATGCTGAGTTTCAAATATATTGATTTTGTTGGCTTGTTAGTTAAATTTTTAATCTCAAATTTTTAAACTAGACCAAGTGTACGCAGACACAATGAACGTACAAAATAAAAAAATGTCCACACCAATTGCCTCAAGATAAATTCAGTCAAAATTTAATTCACACAGAAATTTAATGCATTTAAATAATTTCTTTTCCATGCGCTGAAATTTGTTCCGTTTAGTTAAAAGTTGTCCGTATATTGCTTGGAAAAAGAAATAATGTTGAATAAAATAAATCTTTGCTGTGTTTTATAACCAGGCAATTAATTAAAGTGGGAAAATTTCGGATCCAACTGCACGCAAGACTAGAGAGAGGTGACATATGATCTGCTTAAATAGACGCGAAGTTTGTTTTGACTGCATTTGACAAGAAATTGAAAAGATTTTGGTGTAGTAAACATAGACACCTGCAATTTAGAACCAGATAACCTTAAAAATGCTAGGCGTTCTTTGTTAAGTTAAAAATGCCGAAATTTAAGGCACACAAATGGCTGCCCAATACAAGTATATAACCCCATTAATGGTATAAAATGCCTAGCCGATCTCTGCTTAAAGTGAATAAAAAATGCAAGGCATTGTGGTATAAAATTTTTTTTAATAAAATAATATAGAAGCATTTAAAAACAATTCAAAATATATTGCCTAAAATTCTGAATGAAATTTTATTGGTCTGTTTGAGATACCAGTAATGTAGAGCTGTAAAAGAGAGAACAAAGTAAAATAATATTTATCAGATTAAATCGTTACCATTTTTTTATTGATAAATCTACTTATCACAGAGACCCTACAATAATGCATATGATTTCCGATATTCGTGTCTTTAGGCACTGTGTAGAAAATTCTGGTGAATCTGAGAGCCACCACCACACATGCACTAAATCGTCTACTCAAAATAAATATTTTTAACCTTTAACACCTTTAGGACTGTACGGTCCTCTTTGGAAATGATCTCCATTGGTACTAGACTCATAATAGAAGGCACTATTGCCCTTTTGAAATATGTTCACTGCATCTCTGTAGCCCTCGCCTGATACTGCCGATACTCATCATGTCGGCGGCAACAGACATGGGTGATTGCGGTTTGGTACTGTTTTCAGAAAACTAAATTGGTCGTTAAAATGTTAAGCGCGTTTCACTCAGTAGTTAAAAAATTGATTTAGCTACTAATGGGACTATGGGAATACTGCAACTAATATATATATATATATATATATATATATATATATATATATTCCGTTATATATATATATATATATATATATATATATATATATATCGGAATAAAGAGTTTACTAAGAAATATAGATTCAGGTAGTCGGAGAGGCACCATTTATTTCCATTTATACCCCTTTTTTCCTATTTATAATTAATTAATAATAATTGATGGTCAACAGGTTGATAATCAAACTTGCAATTATTCCAAGCCAGATTAATGATTCTGGAGAAAAAATGAATGTGTGTAAGAGTTTTGTTATTTTGCTTAACAATTTGCACAAGAAAGTCTTAAAACCAAAAACATCAATTTTAGGACTACTTCTAAATGGATATTTCATGTTAAAATTATCCTTTTCTTCCTCAAGTGAAAATAAAATCAAACGCTAAACAACTTCTACAATTCGATCTGGAATTGCTGAATGGTAAATTATCAAAACTTTGAAAGGACTTAACCTTGGTTATCCCTGTGGGAAAATCCTCTAGTATGAAATCGCTCCCGAAGTGAGCGAATCTACAACAGCACATCCAAGCAATAGCATGTTTTGAACAGTGTTGATTCTGGTTTTTCGTGTCACTACCACAAACCTAAGAGTAGGATGAAAAATTAGAACGACTATTGATTACTGATTGCACTCACGACTGCACTTTGATCGCTACTTGATCAGTAACACGGTAGCACATTCGAGATTGTTTGAGTGTTCATGAGATTTCTGTCAGAGACAGAAGTGTCGTGCACAAATAGTAACAAATGATAATGCCCTTATTTAAAGACAATCAGCTTAAGTCATTTTCATTTAATTACTAGTGTTTATAGAAAAATTGATTCTCTAATAATTGCAAATTTTCAATTAAACGCTATTTTTAAGAACTCTTAAGCACAAATTTTAAGTTGAAATGAATATAATGTATAAAAACAGACCTGCATAATTATTTTAAAATGTACTTCAAGATTATATTCCTATTCCGCCTTTACTTATACTTATACCCATTTGTTTGAGTAAGGTTTGACCTCTCCACTTAATGTCAATCACAAAACACAATCAATAACCTCTCCTCTTGCCTCTATCATCATGCCCGTCATTTAAAGTTTTCACCAAAGATATTTTCAGGAAAACTGTTGATGAAGGGAAACGCGATCAGTATTGATGAATGATCCATGAGGAGTGAGTGGTTTATAGTTTCGACAAAAACAAAGAATGATCTATTGCGATTACATGATTAGCATAAGTTTGTCATTCGTTGTCCCTTATTTTAACATTAACACACAGACGTCAATCAACCACTATAGGCTAGAGTGGCGCAATGAGACAATTAATTTGAAAATACATCTTGTTGAAGCATTTCTATATCTCTAGTTTCAATGGTGAAAGAGGAATAATAAGAGCATTCGAAGAACAATTCATCGCCATAACTACTTACATATTTTGCAACTTGAATGAAAATGTGACGTAGTAGTAATCGCCACCTAAAATTCAATCCAATGTCCCTGGTGAACGGGTTAAATTCAGGTGATTGAAGACGATGTGGAGGAAGGTGTGTATTGTTGATACAGGTTACTGGGTGGTATACACTCATAGAGAAGAGGAACAATATTAATAAAAAGTGTAATTAATTTGGAAATATTTTGGATATGCAAAACAGTTATCGCAATTAGAATCAATTCTATCTTTGAGCAACTTTCCATGTTCTAGTCTATTTGACCAATTTATCTACAGATTGAATGAATTTCATGTCCGCAATTTGGCAGGTTATCATTTTGTTTTGCCTTATCGTGCAGAGGTAAATTATTTTGAAAATAACCATATTTTACTTAACTGCGCACTTCTATGGATGAATCTGAAGCTTTAGCGTCATGTTTCACCCTAGTTCTACATCAATACTTGCCTATCTGAACTAGTCTGTAAAATGAATATTTTAATGTTGAAAAGGTTGACTTAAAATAGCTCCTCATTCAATGCGAACAATTAGTTTGTCCTTCTGATCCTAGTCCTGAAAAAGATACAAGATTATGGGTTATTTTGCAAAAGACCTTTCTACTTCGAAAATAGGAAAAAAAACACATAGTACCAAGTACATAGTACCATAGTCTCAAATATCGAAAGGAATTAATCATTTAGAGCAAAAGGCTTTAAACGAAAGAACATAAAATACTGATCAATTGAATCGACCAATTAACAAAATTGGAAAATCACGAACACGATTTCACTTCAAGACTCCGGTTAATACGTAAAAGTGATTTTACACTTAAATGATAACCGTGCTTGCATTGTGCGTCAACATGCAATATCACCTTAAACCTTCAGCAAGAATGGTTTGATTGACTGCGTGTTTACATATCGCAACATGATTTAAATTTGTAAAAACCTGTTGCAAGGAAACGGGACATTAATACTAGCATCACAAAGGTTTGTAGGAATATTTTGCCCTCAGTGCAAAAATAATACCGTGGATGGAAGGGATTACTACGAGGGACGGAAAAAAGCCAGTTCCTTCTGTCTGGCTGAACCCCAACAGTGAGGAGTTAAATAAAGAAGTACTTAGAGGTATGTGGGTGTGCGATAGACTTACCTCCACGTGGTGCACCCTAGGCAACGTATTCTCATACGGCAAAAAAGTCTATTATTCGGCAGTTGACTGCTGACTTCAAGTTACAATGGCCCCACTGTATGTCATATACGACTACTTCCACAGATCCCACCTCACTTTTTTCTACCTTTTTGTCCGTCTCTTTTACATCTTTGAAACACCCTTCTGTCCCCCCCCCTCTCGTCTTTTTCTCATTTTGATGTTTCTCCTCCTCTGAGAACCTCGAAGTCAGCTAAAGGGCTAATGATAACGATCAAAACGCCTGCCATTTGAATTATATATTTATATTATACTTAGAGGTATGCGGGACTCTGCTAAAATTTCTTGCGTACGCAGAATGAGCTAATTCCTTTTAAGGTCTTTTCACATTTTATTTAAGGCGTCTGATTAAAAGGAGGCTTAAATCTCTCCTATCCAAAGCTAGGAAGCTGGGTCGAGAAAAATCGCGTGCGAGGTGGAATCCTTCATGGGATTATCGAGGGGAAATTTTCGCTGAAAGAGAATTACTAAGCAAATAATTGAACCCATCTGCCAAATTTCCAGTAATTCTTAATTGACTTTCAGTCGCTGAAATGCGATGTATGTACTATTTTCCCATAATTATGTTGCTATAAACCAGATTAAATCAATTTACTTTGAATATCTCAATAAAGATAATATGATGTTTTGCTAAAGTGGATGAAAAATAAATTCATTTTAAGTACTATTGTATATTTGAATATTAGCATGAGTAAAAGCATCGGTTTGTAAGAATGTTGATTATATCACAATGATTAGACTGTTAAGAAATTATGCGAAAATGACGAACAATACTAGAATAATGTGCACGAACGTTTGACTAAAATGAATTCTACGTGAAATGTTAGTTAGTCAAAAATTAGAGAAGCTAATGCGAGCTACTTGAGGCATATGCTCTTAACTGACTTCAACGCCGACGCTAACCCTTTGTAGCTCTCTATTAATTGCCATACACTTAAAAGTGCAATTTTTGCTCTCATCCTGTCAACTGTGACCGAAAAAACACCCCACCTCCCCAGAACCCTCAAAAAATCCGTCAATACCTCTCAACCGCTGTGAGCGATAGACTTACTTCCGCTTGGTGCACCTTGGGCAACGCATTCTCAAATGACAAAATAATCTGTAAATCAGCAGTTGACTTTTGACTTCAAACTGTCATGACTCAAATGTATGTCGTATTCGACCACTTCAACAGTACTGAACTTAATTTACTCTCTACCTTTGTCTGTCTATTTCTTCTGCATCTGTGAATCACTCTTCTGTTCAAAACCCCCCACCACCCTCTCGACCTTTTGTGACTAATTTTCTTCCCCTCTGTGAAGCCCGACGTCAACTAAAGTGCGAATGATAACTATCATAAAGCCTGCCATTTGATATAAATATCTTGCAATACAGTACTCATCTTACATTTTCTCTGCCGTTGTGGCATTCAGTCTGTCTCTTTTATACCTTTAAATCACTATTATGTCCCCCGCTCTCGACTTTTTGTCACTTTGATGCTCCTCCTCCTTTCTGTGAAGCCCGAAATCAGCTAAAGGGCTAATGATAACTATCAAAACGTCTGCCATTTGAAATAAATAAATATTAGCCACATTTTTTCTATTCTACTGATGTGGTGTCGATTGATAGGAAATAGAAACATTCCTTATCTACGCATCAAAAGAGCCTTTCGAAAATCGATTAATCTCTTACATTTAAGGAATCTTAAGTAAGTTGGCGTAGCTGAATAAAATTAGCTTAAATAAACATCTGTTAAATTAACCCAGCTTTGATATGTCTCCAATGTAAAGCGACCAGTCTCAACACTTTGCGAAACACCTTTAATTACACTGGGGGATTCAAGGTTATTTAAAGTATCAGGTTATTTCTCCTTAGGGATATCAAAGGTCCCTTGATTGACAAAATAAGTAAAGTCGAATTTAACCTGAGGTTCTAAATGGTTTACCAGCTGCCAAACTGATGATAGTATTTTGCGAATTCAAAGATTTAAAAGACTAGCACGTGGAATAAATAATGATATTTCAAGAACATTTACCTACTATTTAACTTTGCACATATTCATCCTAAATCAAGTTTTAAATTTTTAAGATTTATAATGAATTTTATTTTAGTACGAACTCGAGTTACTATGTTTTTTATCATATGAAGTAAAGAAGTACCGTTATCTAGGAAAATATTTACTGAAAGGGCATGGAAATTGAAAGCTCGTTTATTCATTTTAATGACATAACTAAAATGCCATTAAGCTTTTCAAAAATGCGAAAAATCTAAACCCATCGAAATTGAGAGCGGAGATGAAGTGTGTTCAATTTTATGAGGCTACTAAGCAGCAATAGAAGTGCGATACAAGGAATTAAGGAAATGCCACTACACCTGATTTCCAAAATCATCAGATAGTCTGCTTTATAAGCAGATATCAAGCTTACGTTGAATGATATTAGACTACAGGATGTCTTATGAGGGTATAGTAGAATGAAAATGAGTTTCAAAATTCTTGCAGAAAAATGTTCCTTGATTAACGATGAGAACTTAACAGTAAAGTTTAAATATTTGCAGAAATGATAATGAAATTCCATTTATCGAAAGCATGCTCCTGTAAACCTTCACCGCACAAAGAGTTAACCAAAACACTTGAGAGAGGATGTTAAATCCCCACAAAGAAGATGATTGTTTAAGAATGAATCCTGTATAAATGAGAAAGTATATGTGAATTCTTGGATTCATCAACAGTTTGTAAATCGGCGATTACAAAGAGCTGGCACTTCAAATCAAGAGATAGCAACGATTATAATAATAATGGAAAAAGGATGACTGCCAACTTACTTGAAGGCTTATTAACCAAAATTTATGGCACCAAGAGCAAAATGATGAAATGAAAGAATGAGTTTGGAAGTTATTTCTCATTGCTTTGTTCTTTGAGCCAGCTGTGGTTTCTGATCATTTATTGGTATTGTACGACAGTTAAAGTATGCGGAGATTATTGGAAATTGACCGGAGTTAAGGTGAGTAATTGTGTTTAACTGAAAATTCTCATTGGAGGATCAAGGTTACTTGTGGGGTCTCGACTGGTAACGTGAAGATTCGACACCAGGAAGCATGTCGGAGATCAGGTTGGTTGTCGAACGGTAGTCACAAAAGACTTTAATTTCGCCGACATGCAAGTTTACCGCTAGACGATCGCTAAAGCATTTGCTTTTCGCGCAGTTTTATGCTTAAATTCATTTTAGAGTTAAACTGACTATTTCAAATTTTAGATAAGCAAACAAACTCGCCAACTTTGAACTCGACTGAATTTTTTTCGAATTACTCAATAAAACTAACTTTTTAGAAATCATACTTGCAAAAAATATTTTTATTTAACTTTTGATTTTTGGAGCAAACAAACTCAGCGTGGAGAAAATTGTATTCTACCGAGGTTTGACACGTAACACGCCATTAGCTAAGACTGGGAAATTTCCCCTATTAGCATATGATTCTTCGTGGTAATTTATAAATTATACAAGAATGAAAGAGAAAATTTTTCCAGAAACGAATTTGCCATCTCCAACTCGTGATATGCAGCAACATAAATTTTTAACATGACTAAATTTCTTTTGAATTAAACATAACACCACGGTATTCGTTATGGGAGACTAATTTTAAAAACAACTTGGGTTTCCGAAGTTTTGTCGACATCGAGTCCATTTTATTAATGAAATTTTCACTTAATTTTCAAATTATCAATATAATTTGGGCGGGAAATATGTTGCTTTAAATATTTTGATTAACAAATTTTGAGTAGAAAGGAATAATATAAACTTTATCTTTGAAGTGAAAGGACAAACTTCTTTATCCTTAACACCATCAGGGCGGCTGAGAAATTCATATCTGTTGGAGAATTGCTTGCGACACAGTTGAGGGAAAATTTCAACTCATGAAGATTTTAATTCTCTGACGCTTTCATAGCCACATATATAAATGATCGTGCTGTAATTTTGTTGACGTCAGAAGAACGCTAATATCTGCCATGGGTATTTGAGTAGCTTCCATTTTCAGTCGAGAGTGACGCCTTTATGAGGTATGCTATACACCCTTGAAACCGGATAATACTAAACTTTATAATGGGAAATGAATAATCTATGCGAATCTCCCACGAAATGAGAAACTTTAAACTTTTTTAATCTTTTCCTTCACAAAATAGTTTAGAAATATTTGAAAAACTAATTAACAAACTTTGCTCACAATGAGGAAACCCGTTATGAATGTACATTTAACGTCTGTTAAATTAAAGTTAATTTAATATTAGCAAAATCTTTTCAAGGTCGAAACCATGCTTACAAACCTGGCATGCTTTTATAAATCAATTTCTGAAAGATATGTAAATTACAAAATTGTAATAGGGAGTATAAAGTCAAAGTCAAACATCTTTCAGCGAGAGTACGAATGGCTTCATCTGTGATGTACTTTTATCTGTTATCTGTTGGCACACATTTGAAAAAAATAGAAGAACGTAATGAACAATTGTATGAATTAGGATAAAGTTCCATTAAACTTTAGGTATTTTAATTTCATTACTGCATTTTAAAATTGAATGGAGTCGACAGTCACCATTGATTTTATGTTAATTAGCGGTTCGCATCGAGGGGACATTGACCTAGATGACAATTGGGATTACTGCAATTGCCTCCTAGTTCTGAGGCCTTCAAGTGGAGAGCGGAATTTAAGCTAAGGCTAGCTTTCGGGATTAGCTGGCTGAGTTCCAACAAATTTAATTACGAGCGGGTTTGTTGAGCGGCTGTGGAGATTAAAAATACTGTAAATGATTTTTTCGTTCTCTCTAGAAGTTTTGAAAAACTTTATGAAGTTGTAAAAGTTCGAACAAAATTTTAGCTTTTGAATATTTATTTGTGCTTTGAAAACTTATTCAATCAATTGCTTTCCAGAGATATTGGGTGGGGGGGGGGGATGGGATGAGGACGGTTACTTTAATCGGTGATGCTCTAAATGTCTACTTCTGAAATAAAAACGGAAAGGTGTGCCTTCTCAGTTTGCTGTACAGTTTATAGCTCCTTCTCTTCTAACAATCTTGGGTATCTACTAACAAAAGGATAAAGAACTCAATCAATCATAAATCACATTCTCATTATAATTATGAAAGGTATATATTAAAAGCAAACTCTGGCAATCAAATAAGTCGAAATTGTGTACTTCTTTTGCGCATTATTATAGAATAATTAGGCTCCAATTTTCCATTGTTGTTTGGTTTTAACCCATTAACGTCTTTAGGACCGTGGGATCATCCTTCGAAATAGGCCTCATTGCTACTAGATTCGTAACAGAAGATATAATTGCCATTTGAAACATGTTCAATACATTTCTAAGGACTTCCCCTGATACTGCCAAAACCCATTAAGTCGGCGGCATCAGTCCGCTGTGAAAAACGCGTTAGTGCAGTTGGGTGCATTTTTCAAAAAAAATTAATTCGGCGTTAAAGGGTTAAAGCTGGAAATATAAAACTGTAAAATTGAGATGCCAACCCACAAATAGACAAAAATTTATTAAGTACCTATTAATAAATTAATTAATTTTCTTCAAAGGACAGAAACATGTAACTTATAAATATTAGGACAATTAACTAAAATCCTAAAATAAGAGTCATTTATATAATTGCCAAAAGTAGTCTAACTCTAATTGCTTTTGACAGAAAGCATTTAAAGAAAAAGAAAGAAAATACACATAGTTTAATAAGGTAAAAATAGTGGCAGTAAATGGAGGTATGTCGGCTAGTTTTTAGTTGCGAAACATTTTAAACTGTGCTGTTGGGAGCTTACTGGTTAGACGGTTAAGGCACAGGTAATTTGTTCATAGTTAAGTGCATTATCTGTTCAGAACAGTTAATTAAGATGCACCTTTGCCGAGTTTAAAAAATCTGTTTGGGGAAATATGTTTAAATATTTATATTTGTTTGTATTTAGTCTTAGATGAACTCCTTAATGACATTCTAAATGAGTATTTACTTCCTATTTGACAAAATGAAGCCAGATTTCTAAAAAAGATCACTGCCAATATTCATCCAACCTATCTGAAATTGGATGTAATAAATTTATTTATATCAAATTAATCGTCATACTTAGAACTCAGAGATCTTGCTTACTGCTTTTTGTAGCGTAGGTGGTTAAACCGTGATCTGAATATACCGAATTTACCTCTTATATGATCTCAACCGTCTATTTATTCTCATTTAACGTCTTAATGGCAATGCTTATTTATATCAAATAGCAGGCTTTATGATAGTCATCATTAGCTCTTCAGTTGACTTTGGACTTCACAGAGGAGAGGAATATTAAATTTAAAATAAATTGAGAGGGTAGGCAACAGGAGAGTGATTCATAGATGTAAGAGAGACAGATATAAAGGTAGAGAAAGAGATAAGGCGAGTACAATAGAAGCGGTCGAATATGACGCACAGTAGGGTCGTGGTAGTTTGAAGTCAACTGTTTGTTCAAATATTTCTTTGCCGTATGATTATACGTTGCTTAGGGTGTACCACATGGAGGTAAGTGTATCACGCAACTTGGATATGAGAAATAACAAACTATTTTGAATTTTGTGTATAAACCGCACTTTTATAGGCTAATATTTCGGATGGAAAATTCGGATTTAAATACTGATATTCCATTCCAAGAAATTGTCCATTTGATAAAAAATCTGGTAGATTAATGCCCTCAATCTGACTTGATTTCTATCCAGTTGATCCTCCAATCTACTGTTCTGTATTGATCTACACCAGATATCCGTCTGATTTCAAAATCACGAAAATAAATAAGTAATATTCCCTGGAACAATTGAATGCGAATTTGAAATTTGCAATCAATGATCCCGAAAATTAGGATTTATGCTAATCCAGTTTGATTCGCAGTGTCGTTAAGGCATTTGTGGGTAAAGAATTTGGGAATTTTTTTCTCATCCAGGGTAAGATCTTGAAAAAGAAAGGCGGTTGTACTGTCTGAATTCCTAATACAAAGCTTTTGCATTTGTCTGTAGTCTTGAAATTGCATGCATTACTCCGTCAAATTTTCACTTTAAGAAATGGCAAATACTCTGCATTCATTAGATGTAGATATGTGTTCATCTCCAATAATTTGTAATACGCCAATTCACAGCAAAGATCTGTTGGATGGCAAGAATTAGAATGAATGTTGGTCCAATTTTTTAAGTAATTTTTTTATCGTTTCACAGGTTTGCCAAATCCATTTTAGTTGAACTCATTAATTTCTTGATATTTGCCTTATCGTTAAGTAATGAAGAATTTTGTTAAGAATGGATAAAAATTTAATATTAATAAAAGCAAAATTAGAAGAAAAAGGAACTAATTCGTGATTTGATTGAGCCTTTATGACCGGAAATAAATGAATTTAAAAGCCTTAGTAAATTTACTCCAACGAATGAGGCGCATTTATAAAAGTATAAGAAAAGAGCAGTATCTGCATATAAATTTTTGTATAAACTAAGTCAAGCTTATAATGATAAATAGCATATGAAATAGTAAATCTTTCATTTGTCTATATTAACACACACCCCCTTGTTATCTAATTCAAGTGAACCTGTAAATATTGCTTCTACTCCAACTAATCTTCTTAAATATGATAAATTATCGATCTAGTTAAATATATCCAAATCCAGTTCGTTTCACATTTTCAAATCCTCATTGATAAACTCGACTGAGGTTAATTTTGCATAGTTAAATGATATGCATTGTTAGAAGTGCCGCGGAATGTCATTTCTTACTCAGAGTAAATAAGTCAAACGAACTGTAAAAAAGGGTTTACTAAACAGTCTAGGAAGTTTCGTGTTAGTTAAAACATATCTTCTGATGGCATCTACCTGTTTATAGCTGCTATAATGAACTAAATTGACATGACAAACTTTGCATTAACTCTAAGCGACGACGAGAACTGAATTCTCTCGACGTTGTTAACCTCAGAGAGCTCGAGATTATTTCATGAAAATTAAGAACTGGAGAACTTGAAGATCACAAGGTGAAATGAGTTTCTTTTGAGATAATGTCTTCAGTAAGAATCGTGACATTGAGCTTCCAATATATCATTCTCTTTGACCCTATTGTCATTTTCATCATCAATTGGACTGTGTTAACCTGCTATAAATTCAGCTAAGATATCATGACTGAAAAGCAAATTTTATTTACAACTGTAAAACTCTAGTTCAGCAGGTCAATACTACTGAGAGCGTATACACAGAGAGAACTGTTTCAATATTTAATTTATTTTGATTTTCTGTTTGGTTTTGTAGGCAAATCAACGTTAAATGGGATGCAATAGAAGAAACTGAAAGTTGTAAGATGAGGAGTACTTTAAAGAGTTTGATGATCTCATTATTCAAAAGCCAGCCATCAACTAAATTCTCTGAGATGAATTTGTGTTCCCACACAGTTTCTACGCAATAGTTCTATTTTGATCAATGACTAAAATCTTCTTATGCAATTAATGTGATAATACCAGGCAAATACATTTTCGACACAGCAAATTTGCCAAAATATTCGTAGGAAGCAACAATCGGAAAAGGTGGCATGGTCTATTTGTCTAGGCCATACATTTTGAAACTATTTTTGTAGCGGGAATATTTTATGACCGGTAAGAGCTTGAGTTCGACTCTCGATAAACTTTGATCTGCCATAACAAATAGATCGCTTGATAATAGTGTTTAAATTGACTAAATAGACTAAATACATAATGCGCAGTCATCTGAAATTCCTATGGTACCGAAATAAAAAATGCATTTAGATATATATCAATAAGACATTTCTAGCTATCTGTGGGAATATTTTTAAGCAAATTTTTCGATTAATGAAACCACTATAAATGGTTAAAATCAAACTCATACACAAAAGGCTGTGCGCCCACCAAATCACTAAGCAATTCAGGCGGCCAGCAGTCACAGCGTTTTCTTTATTCCTAAATTTACTCCCAACCACCAGGCCGAATTCCCCACTGACTTTTTCAACATTTCGCCAACATTTTCCCAGGTGAAATTTTATCCATGCCCACCTCCGAAGTTCTTTCGTTACTCTGCGTCTACTCAACTATTTTCGCCCAAACTCCTACTCACCATTCGGTAAAATCAGCTCCTCCACAAACGGTTCTTCAACCCCCCTCCCCCCCCCTTCCCGCTTATTAACTTATTCCAAACAATTTTCTATTTTACAATTTTTTGCCTCTGCTAGCGATAATACAGAGCTTGTGCAAATAAACATTAGTTTAAAGATCAAAGTTCCGAGGTGGAATTAAATAACCATGAAATTCATCAACGTGCTCTAGGATTCACAACCATTAACTGGGAACAAACGGAAAGTGAAACGCAAGAGTTAAAGTTCATTGAAAATGCCTTTAAAGTCATCTCATAATTTTATGTATTCTTTCTTTCAATCATAGACCGTTGTTGCGAGATCGACTTTATTCTTCACCCTCGTGTGTTATCATTGTGCTTCTGGTGTTTGCATTTTCATTGGTCACTCTTTACCTTTTGTCGATTCGATGTGCTAGGTACGTGACATTTTTTGACAATCCACCCCCCCCCCCTTGTGCACCAATAGGCCTGCTGTAACGCTTATTAATTATTAGACATTAAACAGGGATTCAATGCCTTCTTACGGAAATGAGCTCTGAAGTTTGTAGATTTCATTTCCTTTTTCTATTTACTCTCAACCTGTTACTGCATAAGTGACCTGCAAATAATTTAATAATCACGAAGTTCTTCCTTAGACCATCATACTACTTTAATATTTTACACTTTGCCCGAATCACATGATAACAAAATTCTTTCACTATTTCTCTTCCCATAAATGTAGTCAGATTTTATGCCGTTCTAGTCTACTTTGTCTGAAAAATACTTTTGGTTTGAAAGTCCCAGGGTACTTGACGTGAGAAATAGTGCAGGGTTCATTCAATAAAGCATTAAATTTTGTTTTTAATAGAAAGGCTCACAAGGAAATGTCAAAGGTATACGATGATTTTTAGAGGACGTTTCTACATCTAAATTTGCCAGTTGCTGGCATGTACATGAAGTAAAAATTTTAGTCTGTTGAAGTTATAATCTGCGCTTCGCTTGACGAAAAGGAAATTGATTCTGAGTTGTGAAGTTTTTGTGAGTGTAACAAGTGGAACTGTCAAGAATGATTAGCGTGGGAAATTGGCAATGCTGAATTTAATGAAGCACTTTGAAACAAATCGTAATAATTAGAACTCAAAGACTTTGCTTACTGCTTTACGTAGAGCAATTTAATTATAGCTACAAAATTTACTACTTTACCTCTAATATGATTTCAACCATTTATTTTTGTTTCATTTAACGTCATAATATCAAAGTCACAATAAATCGAAGGGGTCGGGAACAGAAGAGCGCTTCACAGATATAAGAGAGGAAGACACAAAGGTAGAGAAAAAGATAAGGCTAGTACTAGGAAAGTGGAGAATAGGACATATAGTCGTGTCATGGTAGCTTGAATTCAGAAGTCAACTGCCGGTTTATAGATTTTTATGCCGTATGAGTATATGTTGCCCCGGATGCTTCATGTGGAGGTATCCACCTCAATTATCATACAGCACATAGATGTGCTGGAACTTCCCCAAATAAAATTTGGTGAAATGATCAAACGCTTTTTGGACTTTTCCCAAGGTTGATCCCTATGATCACATTAGTAATCCATTGTTTTTAAATGGTTTCGTTATGAGTGGTTACGACCCATTTTACATCTTAAAATTAGGCCTTGCCCTTTGCATCTCTAGCCTCCTTGCTATTCAGTCAATTATCATCCGTCAATTGGATCATCGTCTCATCTTCCACTGCCTGTGAGCGGTCGCATTCTCAACTCTCTCCCTCTCCCTCTCTAAATGCAACTCACTTGGCAGGAGTCGCGTAGAGGCCTATTTTATTAGCGCAATCCTGAATAGGAATTTTAGTTGCTTGTCAATGTATTAAATGAATTAAAAATTTATACTAGTCCACTGCGTATTTGCTGTCATAAAATTGTAAAATGGAGAAACACGCAACTTTGTCATTAAACGCAATCAAAAATGATTTCAATTTTGGCGAGAAAATAACCCAAAATATTTTTAAAAAAAATTAAAACTGCTGGTGATATAATTTTCTACCAGCGTCTGATCTGGCAGTAAAATCACATCATAAATTAATTGAAAAACTAATTAAAAAAGGAATTAATATTTAATGTTATAGCATAATATGTGATTACTTTGAAAGTTAAAGATTTGAACACTCAATATCGGCTCCTGCTGACTAACAGTAACTTTATTTCCTGCAATTAATTGGACTATTGCAAGCGGAACATGGTAAGACATCATGCCAAACAGCAAAATTGAAATACCAGATGCAGATTACTAGAATGTTGGAATGATTAATTCTTGAATGGTTTTAGCTTTCGATACAAGCTTGTAAAGAAGGAACAGATAATTCAGACTTTTTTCTGCTATTCCTTCCCACTGCATGTGTGTGCCTTCATTTTACTCGTCCTAAATTAAAGTTTCTTAACATAGGGAATGGGAAATGGTTGAACGAATATAAACTTCGTGAAAAATGCACAACAAGAAATAGCATGAAAAGAAGGATCATCTTTTTCAATGCACTTGAATTTGAATGGAATGCATCATTTTCTACAAAGCCTATTCTTGATATAGTATTTATTTTTATAATGACTAATGATTGACAATAAACAATGGTCAATATGTTCCGAAAGTGGCATTATGAAATTCACACTTAAGCATAATTTAAAAAAGTAGCGTTCAGCTGTATTGAAGATCAAGGTAAATATGCACTAACTTTCCGATCATCATTTTCTGATTCAGTTGTTTCATATCCGAATTGATAATTTAGATGACGGTTCCACCGACTTTTCTATACATATCTAACCCTCCTCTCTCTCATCTAAGAGGTTGGTGTCTCAAAATTGATGTTTCAGCATTATTGAATGGCTTAAAAATTTATCTTATTTA
This sequence comes from Rodentolepis nana, assembly GCA_900617975.1. NCBI lineage: Eukaryota > Metazoa > Platyhelminthes > Cestoda > Cyclophyllidea > Hymenolepididae > Rodentolepis > Rodentolepis nana. The sequence goes on from UZAE01012057.1 coordinate 49,399, forward strand.
AAAATTCTTGCTGAAATTTTTTCAATCATTTAAAAGACATATGATCTTTACTTTCATGGATCACTTGGTATTACGGCATCTCTACGGCTGTGGAAATCAGAATTTTTGAATGATCTTTCTTTGAATTACGCCAAGTTGTAGAGCTCAATTTATATTCCCTTCTATTTGTCATCCGCATCTAACATTTTGCTGGAAAGGTTTCTATTTCCTATGTAAGATCACGTATTCATAGTGGAAAATAATCTATTTTTTATGTTGCCTCATGGACAGTGAGTAGTAAATGTGTAATAATGAATCAAAATGAAAAAAACATCGAACGATGTATCTAAGACGAGCAAACGAGCAAGGCGAGAATGGTAAAGTGAATTGGTGGGAAAAAACGATTTTCTTAAAGTTCAAGTCATAAATCCACAAAATCCTTCGTAAAGAGAGCTCATTGTCTTGCCAAATTTGTTCAGGATAAAGACATGAACTGGTCAAATCAAATTATATTTATGACACTAAGTTAACAACCTCTTGAATTGTGGTGTGTTCCTTTGTTAGATCTTTTCGAATAGCACTTTGTAGCTGCTTACCATCCAAACCTTCAAGAAAAATATTGGTCAAAAAGGTCTGTGCCAATAATTCAATAAATATGAATATTCGTTGAAATATTGCAGCGTAGATGCCTTGAATAATTTTGGGAGAAAGACGTACCTTAAGGGCATTTGGGTGTCATGATTGACTTAGGGGATTTGTGAATTTGTGTCACCTCTCGATCTCTGGAGATTTCGCATTCTCCGCAATAAACTTACCTGATTCTGCTGAAAAATACGGATTGAAAAAGTCTAGAATTTGATCACTCAACTCAGCACTGTTTCTGTCAACCGCGTCAAATAAACATAATCTGGCATTTGTTTTCAAAAATAAGAGAAATATATATCCTTTTAATAAGGAAACATGCTTTCAAATAAAGCTAGATTTATGGCAATTTTAACAAAGTGATCGATATATATATATACAGGATATCCAAAAATGTATGCAAATATAAAATAGTTGCGACCATTGTATTTATTATTATTCCATTATTTCAAATGGACAAAAATAATTACAAGATAATTTTTGTTATTTGATGACGATGTTACAGACTGAAGAGTACAGTGTTGCGAGTAGTATTTAGAACAATGTGATGAAAGATTGCGTGGAGTGACGAAGCCACTTTCAATTTAAATGGTTACATCAATCATTATAATTGCACCTATTGAGGACCTGAGGATTCACACGTTTCTATCGACCGTAATGTCTATTTTCCTGAAATTACAGTGTGGTGCGGTTCATTCTCAAGAGGATTAATTGGACCATCCTTTTTTGACACTACTGTAACCGGTCCCAGTATCTTGAACTTTCTGCAGCAGTCTGTTATATCAAGCGTAAGGGAAGAATTTGAAGAAGAAGAAGAGTTCTATTTTCAGCGAGAAGGGAGCATCCCACATCATCATCGCGATGTTAGGTCTTTCCTTGATGAGGTCTTGCCAAACAGGTGAATTGGACAATGAAGTTTTGTTAAATATCCTCCCTGTTCACCAGACCTCACACTACTAGAAATTTTCTTATGGAATACTTTAAAAGCAAAATCTACTCTGCGAAACTTCCAACATTCACCGAATTAAGAGAAGCCATTGAGCATGAATGCGTCCAAATCCCAAGTGAATTATTTCATTATTTCTGCGTTCATTTTTGCTTGAAGTTGTCAGCAGTGTCTGGTTTAAAATGCACGTCAATTTGAGAATAAGCAGGGAAAAAAATAAATTATACTTGTAAATATTTTTACCTTTTCGAAATAAAATAATTCTAACTGAACGCCAGTTTACATTTAGTTTCAAGGTTTATAAATTTTTTGGGACACCCTGTATGTATACATATCTATATAAATCTTATCAATTGTTTCCGCAATTTCCACTTTTCAAAATCAAAATTTTAGAATTCTTTCCAATTAGTCTGCTTGCTTATCATCTCTGACACCTTCTTCGGGTCTTCGAGGCAAGTAGAATATTTTTTCTCCCTTGATATTTTGCAGTAATTGAATATTTTTGCGAAACGGACTTTCCTCTTTACGTCTTTGCCTATTTCCTGCTTGAGCAATTCCAAATACTTAGCTAATGACTTCCATCCCAACCTGCCAACTGTTTTTCCTATTTTAGGTGGCTTTCTTACAAAGTACTATTTTACTTCGCACGACATAATTATGGGCCATTTTCTAAGCCCACTGGCATAGCTTGACCTTTAGAAATTAACTATAAAGATTGTCATGTGTTTGGACCTAAAACCCATTCGCACAGCTTTCTGACGTCTCGTATGGGTCAAGCTACCAGTTATTTTCTTTAAATATTTACATTTTAATGTTGCCTATTTGCAACCAAATATTTTCCATTTACTGTTAAATATCACGAATTTAGCCCTGAAAGCATAAATTTCCATTTTGATGAACTTTGCGGTTGAAGCCATGTATTCAATATATTATTGTAACTATGCGTTATGCTTTTCACTCTTATGAATTTTCCAGCCGATTAGCTAATTTCAAGTACAATCAATTAGCCATATGTAGCAAATGAATGATCTCATTTCCATCAACCGTTTTCATAAAATTTGCAAGTAATTAAATGTAGTCACGCGTTCATTTACTTTACAGATGATTTAACCTTTCCGCTTATACAGATTTTGCTTTCATTTATGAATCAAGTCAAGCCTTTTTTCAATAGATTAAAACCGTAAGTATCAAAGTACTCTTTAGATCGCATCTCGTTGGTCTAATCAATTTTGATGTATATGGCAGTGAATGAACTGAAGATATTTATAAAGAAAGACTATGTAGTTCGGTTTTAGCTGATGGGGTTGAATCAGACTCGGCAAAAGAGATTGGTCACATCGAAAACAAGTCATTTTCGTGCACTTGACGTTTGGAGGTCAAGGCACTGCCAGACTGATAACAGTCAAACTGTCAGGATTGGTTTGTGCCAACATTTTCATTTCCAAAAAAACAAATAAAACTTCTACCCCAACCAGCACAAGTAGAGACTGCAGATGTTATGGAAATACAGATTCCTTCTATGGTGACCCAATTGTGCTTACAGTAGTCATTCTTAGCTAGTCATTAAATGATCCGCCCACCTTGATTATGCAGAAAAATTTCACTGCATTTTGTCGAATTGGATAAATAAATTTCAGTGCTTTCTAACTTGTCTATAAAGAAGTCTCAAATAAAAGTTACCTGTATTGATTAGTACTTTCTTTGACTACTGTCAATCTCACAAAATTTGACATCATTTGCAACGCAATTCAAATGTCCAATGTAGGGATTAACCCAGGTCAAATGTAAAAAGTGATCAGGTGAATCTTTGAAATCAAAATGTAAGGATTCAGAGTAAATAAAACTGTAATGCATAATTGCGAAAAAATTCAAGAAGAGGCGCTAATTTGGAAAAAAATTAAAAAGAGATGAATAGAGAGAGGGGGGAAGGGGGTTTGTGAACCAAGCTCATTGTAAGATAGAGGGGATTTTCAGACTTTAGATAACCCAAAAAAAATTCTTGAAAAAATTGCACTATTTGAAAATAATTTTGGAAAACTTGTGGGGTGAAATTAATTGCTTGATTACTTTGGCATTGGCGAATTACTTTGAGAGATATTTTAGTAGTATTGCAATTACTTTGCCGAGTTATACAGTCAAGACTAAATTAATCATGTTGCTTGTTTGGCCCATAAAGGTGGTACCGCCACTAACCTAATTCTTTTGCACTTTGGGTACAACCATTGTTTATTGACAGCCAGTTATGGACCAACATTTAGAACAATGGAAATGTGCTGAAATCCAAAGTCTTAAATCTTCCCAACCGAATTTTCTCAAGGTTGATTAGTGCTTAAAGTGAATTTGAATAAAATCCCGAAATTCTACTTTCATTTCCTTGTGGAAATGTTCAATTTAAAATCTAGACCTACTTCTTCGCGGATACTTTATGTGAAAATGGACGAATCAACTAAATTATATGGGTACTTCTGTTTTCGGAAATTCTGTCATTTATCTGAAATTAGTGCAATGTGAATTTGAATTAAGTTGATTTAAAATATATTGTCAAAATTTACAAATGCTGACGAGCCAATGAGAGCGTTCCAGTCCTAAGTCCAATTGGGGCACACCAAAGTATCTTTTTGGAATGCACTTGGCCAATGCAGTTGCCACAATCCCCACCAATTAAATGATGTTCATAATGGACTGATTTATCATTGCCTATTCTGAATCATATACAAAATGACGACAAAGATCAACTCCTCAATAGCGCACAGAGAAATTATTTATTCACACTGGCTGATATTTGGACCCCTCTCATGTCCCGTAGCATTTCTCGGTTTCATAGGAAATCTGCTCACTCTCCAAACATTATCACAACCACAGCTTACCTGTATAAATTCCAGTGTCTTCCTGAAATTTCTCTCTGTCGCTGATGCTGCTTTGATATTTTTCTACTTTATCAGCTTTAGCATTCCTGTATTGGCATCAAAAGAAGTGAATGATTGGATGGATAATTCTGTATACTACAAAGTCATCTACCCCTTAGCTCTAATTTCTCAAACATCTTGCGTTTATACAGTGGTTCTTTTCTCTATTGTCAGATATATAACAATCTGTCATCCATTTGGGCTCCATTCTTTCCGAACTCGGCGACTTGCCAAAATAATGGTGAGCTGTATCTTTGCATTTGCTGTAATTTGCAATCTTCCTCGGGTCTTTGAGCATATTCCTCTCAAACTTCGCATTTTTAATTCCACCTGCAATTGCGAGATAATAGAAGAAACACGTCTCGGAGAACAGGATTTGTACGTCAAGCTCTATGTTTCATATGGGTATACTTTTGGGATCTTTGTGATCCCAGTGGGTATTGTCTCTGTTCTAAACGCCCGATTAGGAAGTCTCTTACATCGGGTTCGGCAAGAATTTGCTGAAAAGAAGGATGATAACCAGGAGAGAAGTAGCACTCCTTTTAATATCAGGCGAGATCAAAATCTCAGCATTTTACAAGATGGTCGATCGGAACTTTCAGAAATACCATTTCGTGGGCTACGTGGGTCAGTAAAAGATAAGTCAAACGTTCGAATGACTCATGCTAGAGCAAGGGTCACTGGCCGACTATTTTGTCTGGTATCTGTCTTTATCGCCTTTCAATCATTGCCCATGATTGACAACCTTATCATTGCATTTATGAGTGAGCCGAAGGAAACTATACCAAACTATGATGATTTTTATGCTATATGTCAGTTTTCGGTTCTGGTGAATTCTTCCATAAACACGGTGCTTTACTGCTTCTTGGGTCAACGATTCCGAGCGACATTCAGAAAAATGATCCACCGATGGCAAGATGATTGTTATGCTTGCTTTAAACTTGTGAGTTGTCAACTATGCTCATTATCAAAATAGAACATACAGCAATTGTAGACTTAAAACGCATGTTAATGATCTGTATAAATGATTTGTTATTTTTGAGTTCCCTTGTAAGTATACTTGACGTTATGTACAGAGGACAGTTTAATTCCATGAAAATGGTTTTCTATCATTTAATTGGCTTTTTATTTGTGGGCAATGGTACAAAGCAGTTTTGGGCAACGGAAGTGCCAAAATTGGGTAAATTACTCCGTCGGGGACATTCTGATTAGAAAAACACATTAAAAATTGTGATAAAAATTAATTTATCAATTTTAACTTTCAAAACAAGAGGAGATAAATTTGAGTAACTTTTATTTTAGTGGTAAATAATAAACGCAGTTTGTAAATGAAATAATTCATTTTTATTTAATGATTTCCACTTTTCGCGATCTTGTTAATTGGTCCTCTAGTTAAATTTGTCCTTTTATTTGTAGTCGAAAAATATGGCAACAAATAAGTGATCTAGACTGGGTTATAAAATTGCACATTAATAATAAAAATCATTAAGTAAAATATTAAAAAATATTCCAACATTTTCTTCAGTGAAAAGTATATTCCTGCCTTTTCGGCACTCTTAATATAAATTTTTCCGAATTTTGAAAATTTATTTATTTATTTCAAATGGCAGGCTTTATGATATTTATCATTAGCCCTTAATCTTTGACTTCAGCTTCCCCCAAGGGAGGAGGGGGGGGGGTACATTCATAGCAGTTAATTAATAGCAATTCATTAGCTGTCTTCTTGCCTTCCAGTATCTTTGGCTTTCCGTCCTTGTCTTTAGAGCTGGACACCCAATCAGGTGGGTCTTCTCCATTTCCTCCAGTAGGTTACATAGAGGGCATGTAGGTTGAGTGTATACTCCCAATCTGTGAAGGTGTTTTGCCAAGCAATCGTGTCCGGTACGTAGTCTAAACTCAGCAACGGCTTCGATTCTTGGCCAGTCGGGTATGTCGGAGAGTGCCACTGTCCATTGTTTCTCCTTTGTTCCAGCTTTAATTTCGTTACACCTTGAGGTATGGAATTCTCTCCTGATTAAGGCCTTCATTGTGTGGAAAGACATCGGCCGGTCCATGCGTTGCAAAATCGTTGTCCCCTTCTTAGCAAGTGTGTCAGCAAGCTCATTGCCTTTAATGCCACAATGATCAGGAATCCATTGTAGGACCACTGTTTTGTTTTTCCCTCTCAGCAGCCCATAGAGTTTTCTACATTCCTTTATCTCAGCTGTTTTGGGTGTCTCTCTGTTTCCAATAAAGTCTATTGCTGACTGTGAGTCCGAAAGTATCACCGCTTTGGTGAATTTCGTATCCAGGCAACATAATTGGCATAGTGCTATCCTAATGGCTTCTATTTCTCCTTCAAAAGCGGATCTATTGTGCCCTGCTGCTGCGTAGAAAGAGAAGAGTTCAGAATAGACACCTGCACCAACGTTTGCTTGGTTTTCTGTGTATGACCCATCAGTGAAGACTTGGAGCCATTGATCTGCGGGATAGTTGACATTGATTGTCTCAAGGGCCAGTGAGCGCATTTGCTCTGGAGGGGTGTTTGATTTCCTGAAGAAGTCGAGCAGTTGGGTGCAACACACTACATCAGTGTCTGCTAATGGGTTCATGGGGAGAGTGAGGCTTTTTGGTTTGTCATCGATTTGTAATGCTTTCTTCAGTTCTATGGCTTTCTGTATTAGACCAGATTGCGTTTTCAGATGTCTTGGTTTATTCTCATAGGTGCCGAAGAACTTGTCCATGGGAATGCGCAGTAGCTTCTCAATTTTCCAATTTTGAAAATAAAATATTAAAATGCAATTATTTTCAATCTCCTCTTTGAAGTTGAACAAAATCTAATTAATTTTAAAAGGACACACATATATTAAATTAGTTCATAAATTAAGATATGACCAAGTAGTTTGGATGAAAGTTTTTCAGTTTTCTAGAGCAATAAAGACTTTCACATAATTTAAATCTGTATTTAATATTTAAGTCTTAAATAAAATACTCAAAAGCAATTTCACCCTTTATAAAACCATGCCGCAACTACGAAGGTACTGGATTTCACAGACTGCTAGATTTAAGGAATGGATGATGAAATATATTAAAAGAAAACATTTGAATTATGTAAATTTTGCAAGAAATTAACCTGATTCGGCCCTTTGCCTTTAACCTATGGAACACAAATCTGACTAAATGGATTTCCACGTCATTCCTATTGTGATGAACTTGCGTTATTACTACGATAATGCTTTATTTTAAAGGAGAAGGAATTCAAATAATCTTTAGTAAATGTAAATTAATAATTAAATTGCGAAAAGTTAAATTAGGCTCACTATCAAATTAATAAATTTATGTAAAGAAAATTATTTCCTTAATTTGCAGAAAACTGTACAATGTGCCAAAAAATGAATATATTTAATATTAAAAAAGGACTGAGTTAATTATGAAATCGAAATTCAATAACGCCTTTAAAAATTTGTTCACTTTTGGTAGCGTTTTAAAAAGTCACTCTTTAAATATTTCTCAAATTTACATTTGATGAATAAAAGAATTATAATTCATCATTTTCAATTAGAAGTAGATGAGGGAATCATTATAAATAAACATATGAAATTGTTATTTAATATTCATTGGTTCTGATTTCAAATGCATTAAATTTAATATTTTATAATTTCAATAGTACTAAGGGATTAAAGTATATTAATGCACACGTGATAAATCTCTCAACTAGATTAATTAATTCTAAATCAATAGTGATTTGTGTAACTATTTAATAAGATTTGAGTAATGAAAATCTCAATTTATATACATTAATGATGATTAAATAACGTAAAATTGGCTAATAAAAGGCAGACTGTAAAATGCGAACTTATTAGTATAAATTTTAATAAGGATCAAATTTTTTTATTTTGCTTAATGAACTTTTAGTTATTATTTGCATAATGTATTATTATTAATGCAAATTAAAAAACGTATAGAATTTATATTTTAATTAAAAAACAATTTTAAACCCGTGATTAACAATTTCAAATCCACTGTCTCCAATCGGCATTCTTTGCTTTTTTTCATATTTCTCAAAAAATTATAATTACGGCCATTAAACTCAATACATTTTATTATTTTTTTATTTTAGTCTTACGACAAGGGTAAAATCTTAACTAATAATATATTAAGTTTGGTAAAATTGTATACGATATTATTTTTTAACTACTGAAATATTCAAACCGGGATCAGAAAAAGGGTTGGCGCAAATTCCATTCCAATATAGGATAATGGCACACGTATCCTTTCCTTAATATTTACTGTTAATACAAAGATCATTTATGAATGTTTTCTTCCATATTGTCTCATTTAATAGCTTGTATATGTTAATATTTGATATTACTTTCAATGAAAGCGATAATTCGATTTTAAATGATTATGTTAATATGAAAATGTCAGATTCGCTTTGTCAGTATTGTCAATCCAGCTGAAACCAAACAAAGTTCAATTTTTGATTGAAGGGTCACTTGCCTCTTTGTGATTTAAAATAAATTTATGTTAATTTTGATTAATAATTATCTCTATTTTCTTCTAGAAGGAGGTGAATTGATTGTGAAATGCATTTAAATAAGTTCATCGATTTATTCCAATAAAGCGTCTATAGCAGACATTTTGACATTTCTTCCTCTTAATAAAAAGCTCTCCAGTATAATGCGTAGATGAAATCCAATTAGTTAGTGATCATAACTTATGAATAATTTAGCTAGATCTTGGGAAAAATTCCATATGAATTGGAATATGATAAAATAATATCTTGAATTTATAATGAAGGCAGGTGCCGAAAAACTAAAATTCGCGAAGCACCATTTTAATCTTTGGGAAAGTTTAGTAATGCTTGCCTTAATGCTAAATAATTCCTTTCCAATTAAATTTTCAAACCCTAAAAATTAATATGTTAAACAATACTAGACCTCAAGATGTGAAAGGTCAGTGTAGTAACTGTGACCTCTATGACCTAAAAACTATAAATGATATACTTTAAAGTGTGTGCAATTTAGCTTGAATAAACAGAGCCAAATTGGTGAGGCAGATGTAAAGATGAATGGAGCTATCTCAAATTAAGACGAATTAAGCTAAATTGAAATCATGAGCAGATATATTTACGAATAAATGAAATGAATACAACAAATGATAAGTTTAAATTACGAAAAGACCAGTTCAAAGCGAAACAGGCAGTTGCTGCTTAAGCGCATTAAAACTTAGTAAAAAAACTCCATGTTTCCACGGTAAATGGTACGACTATATCAAAAAAATATTGAAATAAAAGTTTCAGCTTTGGGGTTATTAATCATGCAAATAAATTACCGCCAACTGTTATTGCTGGAATCAATATTTTAATTGCAATAGATAAATACAATGCTAAATAATTTTAAAATGAATATTCATAAAGGTTTTTGATATTGTAGAAATAATACCAACAAATACATACATAATTGTGGAGAATAAGAAAATTACGCGCTTTTAACCGGATGCATTTAAACAAAATACACTGCCTACACATTACAAATAAAGCAAGCTTGTTTTCCACAAAGGTTGCTTTTGAACTTGGCAGATATACTATTGATAGGTGTGTTCTCTCGCATATTTCAATTTATAACTTTTGATAGGCGTGTAGGTAGCAATCAATAATTAAGAAATGGCGAATTTGTCAATTTAATTGAATGCAATATATGCATATATATATATATATGTATATATATATATATATATACATATCTATATATTTGTCATCAAATTACAAAATATGCCACAATTACACAAAGCTTTGATTGCGAGAAAAAGTCGACTATCAAATTAATCCGTTTCGTTAACCTCAATATCTAGGCGTATTTAGGGTTCAATCTGTGCATTAGAGATAGGCTTGTTCGTGTAATGATTCGAAAGAGAGGATTTAACTAACCGTTAGTCTTTAATGTTTGAATATGGCTGATTATGAACAGTGAGACAAAGGATCAATCGATCCAAAGTGGTTGAATTTATCATGCTGTGATCATCCACAGATCGAGCAACGATATTGCCATTCAGGAACACGGAGAAGTACTTCTTTTTTTGTTTGCACATATACATACGCACAAAATTTGAAATTTTATTAAATAGGCTGTGTTTCTTTAACGATAGGTAGCGCGTCGGTCAAATGAGAAAGTTCTCGTCGATTGATGCTAATTAGCAAGCAAGTAACGAATTAAAATAATTATGGTTCTAATTGTTAAAATAACCATATAATAATATTTGTAATTTTGGCAAGAATTTTTAGAAGGCTGATAAATGAGATGTTTTGCCTGTTTGTGTCTTTGAGAAGTGATGTGTGCGACGTCAGTCAATATTACAGCTTTGATTACAACTGAGGAAAATGTGGGTAATTTGGTTCATTATAAACGAAATTCTATTCTTTTTCTCGAAATAACAAGAACCCTCAATTCTTTATAGGAATATCAGTTATTTCTCAATATTTGGGATAAAGGCTAATTTATGATTTTGTTACGCCATATTAATATTATTTTTTCTAATATTTATTTTCCAACTACGTTAACTTTAAACTAGAGTTTACTTTGTGAAGTACATTATTCATTAAAGTTTAATATTATTAGAGACCAGTTTGATTGAATTCTGTGATAATCTTAAACACTAATCATGATCGCGGAAAATTTCGTTATCGATTGGATGAGCAGAAAGGTCATAATCGGTCAATGAAAATTAGAGTTGACGAATAAGAGGTTGATGAGGTACATGAGAAATAGATGAGGAGTTGGGAAAGTAAGCGTGTTCAAACGGGATGGATCTGCATGTGAATATAAGTAGAGATATACGCATCTAGTTTATGCGCGCCACCTTGGCAAGGTGGCAGAAAAATGTAAAGAGAGCAGTGCGATTTCCAGTGAGGAGGAACATTAACAAAAATAAGGAGAAACAATAAATCCTCTAGATCCGGTAGACTAGAGTTTGAGTCAGAGGGACATAAAAGCAAAACATTGACGTGGTTGTATAAAAAATTTAACTGATGACTGTTTTCCAAAGTGCTTAAGGAGTCATCCGCTCTACTTCGTATATGTATATATTATTATAATAGATTACTTACTGGGCATGAAAATCACATTATTATCTTAAAACAATAAAATCTGGTATTCATTTACAAACTCTTTAAAAATATGAGTTTAGCTAATGTTAACATGGTCAGATGGAGGTCTAAGATTAGCTCTTTACAAGGACATGCCATTCAACGAGTTATTGGAAGGTTTCGAATTGCAGAGAATGTTAAAAGCTGTTTTGCATTTAAGTAACAGATTATATCTCAGAAACTTTTGAATGGTCGTTTATTGAGCGCCAAATGAATAGGCGTATTCAGTTACTCTAAAATCTCCTGATATCGGAGAAGTCTAGAATTAGTTGAATAAACAACGTAAATTCTTCAAAACATTAAGCACTCGAAGCCATCATCATGAGAAATCTCGCTTCACATTCAAATGTTGAATTGGTTCCAAATCCCAATTAGTTGGGTCACATTAATTAGTCAAAGAAATGACAGAAAAGAGAATCATTAGAAATCACATATTAAGATGGAATTTGAGATCTACTAACAAGTAGTCAAATTGAACCATTCTTAGTATTATTATTATTATTATTATTTCGCTAATATTAAGGCCATTTTATTTCTCCGTGAAGTAGGTTCTGTGATGTGGAAAAGCTTGTCTTTGCGTTATGTGATCTAAGTTAAAATATATACAATAATTTATGATTTTGAAATGAAAAAATTTAAAAGTTTTATTTTCAATACATTTCGAAAAACTAAAAATGGACATATGATTAATTAAAGCTCTCGTTGGTGAAATGTCATGATTTATATCCAGCGATTTGGTGTAGAGCGTTTTCGACAGTATTAGTTTTAATTGATAATAAATTCGCTTGCTCATCATGAGATATTCTACAAATTTGGCAATTTAGCGATGCCATTTGACAAAATATGAGCGAATCATAGTGATAAACGTGTTTATAATTAAAGTCGGCGAGTGGCCATTCCCAAAACTTTGAAATGAAGTAATTTAATCTGAACACCAGGTTACTACATTTGTGACTATGCACCATATGGGAATATTGGCCAGCAAATACTCACAGAATGTAAATAATGTAGAAGTCTAAACAGTCTGTCTCAGTCACGTTGCTTTCCTTCGTTGTCCAAACTCCCCCACCCCACTCCACCTCCTCCCCCCTCCCCCCCCCCTCGTCCTTCCCCACCACCAATCCAGA